>CAJNJA010004704.1:0-15622 GCA_905231915.1 Symbiodinium necroappetens
AGTCCCCTGGGCCTCCAAGTACCCACCCTGCTTGAACCAACACCCCAGACAGAAAAACCGAGCTTGAGGCCCATGCCCTGACACTGGCTCGATGAGCGACGTATCCTGAGGCGCCGGGCACAGGGTTTCCCCAAACCCTAAACCCTAGGCCAGGGTTTCGGGTTTGATGTCCCCGCCCTAGATCCGAAACCTTCAGGCTGACGGCTAAGCCTCGGTGAAACCCTCAACCTTACCCATAGGCCCTACGTAGTTCCTTTTTGTGGTTTATAGTTCGAATCCTATAAGGTAATCCCAAAAAGGAACTACTTAGGGGCCTATGGGTACACCTTGAACTCTGAACCTATAAAAAGCAACATATTTAGGATTTACTTACCATCCGCAAACTGAAGTAAACCGCAAACTCGGGTTTGGGTGCGAAGCGGTTAAGGGCGGATCCGTGACTTCCAGCTACATCCGTCTAGGAAAGCGGCTGTGGTGTGGCTTTTAATGCAAGCCTGAGCCGATTAGTGTGTGCAGCCGGTTACGTCTAAGGGCGCGGAGCCTGGGGGCTTACTTTTAAGGCGTAGGGCTGAGGGTCCTATGGCTTCGGAGTTTAGCGTCTCGCGATTTCGGGGAGAAAAAATCTGGCAATCGAGGGTCTTCGGGGTCTAAGCCCTACCTATGGGATCATACACTTTTGTAGGGGTAGCTACTTTTCTATACAACAGATCCTAAGCATCAAGCTACGTACCCCAAAACAGGGCAAGGGTATGACCCTCTAGATATAACATGGGCTTCACGGGTGCTTGGAGGCCCAGGGGGCTTAGTAAGTGGAGTTATAAGTACCCGAAATGGGGTTACCCTAAGTATAACCCTACTCATAACCGACTTACTACGGTTGATGAAAAAATCTCCTGCATTACCCATAATAAGGAATTTACCATAATTCCCATAGTTTCGGGCCCTTAAGGTCATGCAGGATTTATATTATCAACAGTAAGTCCCCTGGGCCTCCAAGTACTTCAACCCTGGCCGGGGTCGGTACCGACAGCACGAAGTCCTCGCCCCAAACTTCGCCGTGCGCGCCCACGCGACTGTTTAGGGCCTCGAGGTTTGGGAGCTCAGGCTTTTCCTGGACCCTCCAGCTGATGTAGGGGTCTTAGTAAATAGAATAGGGATTTGGGGGGGTATGTTCTGCTATACTTTATAGCAAGGAACATGCCAAAGTAGTATGGGGAATTAGTAAGACCTCCATATTACCCACTTACTATACCTTCTTACCATAGGGGCTCCATTGAGAGGTACTTGGGGTCCTGGTGGATTTAAAAGGCTTCTGGACGACGATTTGGGACAGGTTCTAAGCTCATATGAGGGTGTGAGGGTAGGGTTTTAAGGCTTAGAACTCCGCGAGGCCGGAAGAAGTTGACTGAAAGTAACTCGAAATTGAAGATGAAGCTTCCTCATAAGCTACAGCTGGGCACTTACTATGCTTTATGTAGGCACCGGAGAAATTCGTAGAAATCTCGCTTTTACTACCATATAGCCCCTGTTACATAATGGAATATCCTACCCTAAGCATTGTCCCAATTGACAAGGCTCATTTGTTGGGCCTCTTGCCTTCAGAAAGCTTGCTGCTTTGTGGGGAAGAGCTGACCCCAAAACCCTAACCCGCTTAAGACAATGACTTCCGCAAGAGGATCACTGGTATCAATCCAAGATAACAGTGGGACATAGGGTTTAGGGCTTCGGATTTAGAAGGCGGGTATCAATCTAAGATTACAGCAGAAGAACAAGGGCCTGAAGAATTGGAAGAGGCTTTTTGGTCTGCTTGCCCAGGGTTTAGGGTTTAGGGGTTTAGGGTTTAGGGATTAGGGATTTAGGGTTTAGGGTTTAGGGTCTATAGGTTCGAACATTCCCGAAATCAAGGTACTCACAAAGCAGTTCAAAGAATCTTTACGAAGAGATCAGGCCGAGGAGTCCCCCCTAGCTAACTTCGTGGGTCTATTCAGCTACGGTATCCCGTCACAGTCCCTATACTACAAGTTAAACCCCCAAAAAACCTCATTCGAACTGGTACGGCCCCCGAAATAAAAGAGCGTGGAGTTCCTCCATTACACAACCGATGAATACTCTCCGGCCCTAAGGCAAGCCCTGGTAATACTATATCTTTCAAAAACGCCTAATAGCCTGAAATTAAACTCTCAACCCAAAGCCCGAAACCCTAAGCCCTAAACCCTAACTCCAAAACTAAAGGCTGGGTCAGAAAAAGCTCAAACCCTCAACCTCAAAATCCCTCCCCCGAAACCTGCCATCTGAAGCTCTTTAGGATCTAGTGGTGCAGCGTCGAGAGGCATTGAGGGTTTAGGGCTTACAAGGGTTTAGGGCTTAGGTTTTATGGGGATTTTGGGGGCGTAGTTTTTTCGGTTTGGGGGACCAATAGTCCTCAACAAGGCCCCGGCGCAAAATCCTCTAAACAGCCCCTGAACGCAAAGTCCTGCGTAAACAGTCGCAGAACTCTGCAAGCCCACACTTATGTTGAAGAAAATAAACTAGAACCCTCTAAACTGTAAACCCAAGATATACACCCCCTACAACCTAAACCCTAAACCCCAAACCCCAAACCCTAAACCCCAAACCCTAAACCCTAAACGCTAAACCCCAAACCCCAAACCCTAAACCCTAAACCCTGGTAGCAAAGAAAAAGTGATAGAACCGTCTACGATCCGAGTTGGCAAAGGGTGGCGGCCGAGGAGCGACCAGACCTTTGGAGAGTATGAAAAGAACCTGCAGGTCTACGTTTAGGGTTTAGGGTGTGCTTTTAGGTGGTAGAGGATAGTGTACAGCTTTACAGGGCTTTGCGTGGGCTCCGTGAGGCTTTGTCGGGCTTTATGTGGGCCCTTTACGGCTTTGTGGAGGGTTTTGCAGGGTCTTATGTGGTCTCTATAAGGTTTTGTAGGGCTTCTGCGGGGCTCTCTACGGCTTTTGGGTGGCGTTGTCGGACTCAAGGTTCCGGTCCAGTGGTCTTCGGTTCAGGATTTTAGGTGGGTTTGGGCTTTAGGATTTAGGGTTTAGCCTTCGGGGTTTGGAGTTTGAGGGCAAGGGGCTTGAGGTCTTTTGGGCTGGAGGACTTTGGGTTTCAGGGGTGGTGTGCTTCAGCTTCATAAGGCCAGGAGGGCGCAGGGTGCAGGGCTTTAAAAGGGACAAGGGCTGTGTTGGGGATTTTGACGCTTGACCTAAGATGTGAGCAAGTAGGGTTTAGGTTTTAGGGTTCATCAAATCTTAACAACCTGCAGCGCACACCCGGGTGTTTCTCAGCCAGGCGGGAGTGTACATCTGAGAAATCTGGTTCGTTTGCGGCCATTGCTTATGTCGACTTCTACTTCGACGTTTGCAAACCCTACAAAATGTTACGTTATGAACCCTTTTTTATAGAGTAGAACCTCTAAAACGGTAGGTTTTTGGATCCCCAGGTAGGGTACATGGTCAAGCAACACCGACGGCAGCGAAAAGGAATGAGAGTTTAGAGCTGCGCCCCTGGACCTTCAAAGCTCTGAGACTTTACTTTACACCGAGCTCCAGGCCCTGAGCTGCCCCACAAAAACGGTTTTGGGTCTAGGGTTGAGGGTCTTAGGGCTTAGGGACTATGTTTTTGGGGTATACTATGCTCAAGTATCCAGTGAAAGTGTTTCATTGCAATACTTCTTAATCCAAATACCACATAAACTGGCGTCCCACCTGGACGTTGTCGAAGCTTTCCTTGCGACCGTGGGCTGTGCCGCAGGGCACAAGGTCAACAGCTCACAGCTTGGGTTTAAGGGCGTTTACGGCTTGAGGGTTTGGGGTTCAGTGCTGTTTCTGTCTGGTAATATTTGGGAGTATTCTACCTTTCGGTTCCTGAAATGCTAGAAAAACCCGAACCCAGTCTAACTATCAGGGCCCCGGGCTCTTATGTTGGGTTTAGGGTGCAAGTTAGGGCGTTTCGGAGATTCAGGATTCAGGACATAGGGCTTCGGGTGTAGGGCTCAGCTACATCCTCGGGAATTATGGGTTACCTCTGCTCTTTGCTTTGCTAGCTGGGAGTGGGGGTGTAGGAGCTTGTTCTTAGGGCCTTAGGGCTGAGGATTTTGAGGTAAGGGATGTCGGAATACAGAAGCAGTTAAGCGAGGGACTAGTGAAGAGTGTAGGTATATTGTAGGTTTACCAAGACGCTAGTATTTCCTTACCAAGGCCCGAGTATTTCCGTACTAAGGGACGTACCTCTTCTACTTGCCGCTGCACCTTGGGGGTTTTAAAGAAATTGCAAAGGGTTTGGGTGCCAATAACGTTTTGACCGAAACGTTTTGACCGAGCTTTTTGTGAGCCGTATTTAGAATCTGCCGCTGGTCGGTGGCTGGGCTGGGCTGGGGCTGGGACCATGTGCTTGGTGACGCACCAACGTAGGGAACCAGGGCAAGTGGTTCCTCTGATAGTACGACGCATCTTTGCCCAACCCACAGCCCTGATGACCATGTTTCTTGTTGGTTCCCAAGCAAAACCCGCTCATACGATGCCAAAGATCATGACATCGAGCACAAACACAGGTAGGAGTGTGTTTGCCCAGCAATCCGCGAATCTTCTTCCAACTTTCAATAAATTGAAAGAGTGTATCGCGATGGACTCCGAGTTGGATGGTTTTTTGGTGTGCTTCTTTGGCGTTGTCACGGTTCCGGTCCGGATGCTGGACCCGTGCTTGGCGCCGGTATAAGCTCTCCACGGTCCCCTTCCACTTCTCCGGCTGATGTGCCCACAAGTCCGGCAAAAAAGTCCCCAAAACAACACAAGCAGTTGCAACTGCTTCGTGCAGCGTATCCACTGCCGGAGGCTCCTCGACTGGTGCAGGCTCCTCCTCGCCCTCGGAGTCCGTAACAAGTAGGGTGGACAACCCTGAAACGGAAATTGGTTTCTCAGAAAATGGAAAGAAGGTTGTGTCCCGACCGAAAAAATTAGCTTCCGGCTAGCCAACAGCAACAAGCAATTTCCAATTTCTATTTATTTCTTTCTTGAGGGTTTAGGGTTTGGGGTTTAGGGTTTTGGGTTTAGGGTTCAGGGTTTAGGGCTCTGGGCAGAAATCTGAAACTGGACGTTTAGGTCTTAGGGTTTGGGGGCCTGAAAATCGAGAGATCCAAATTCATGCCTGGGCTTTGCCCCGCTGTGCTGCCTTTGATTCCTACAGTGGATGATATATATCCTGCACTACCCATAAGAAGAAATATACCCTAATTCCCATGGTTTAGGGCCCTAAACCCTAAACCCAGTCCGTAAGGTAATGCAGGGTTTATATCATCAACCGTAGTTTTAAGATTTCAGAGCTGTAAAGTGGAAGGTCTGGGGTTCTAGCGTGCTTGGGGCTCTGTATCTCGGATTCGAAGAGAGTGGGGTTTGGGTGTAGGGTTTAGGGTTTAGGGTTTAGGGTTTAAGGTTTAGGTTTAAGGTTTAGGTTTTATAAGGTTCAGGGTTTAGGGTTTAAGGAGTAGGGTTTGGGGTTTGCTGTAGTGGAGTACCCCAGATTTACTTCGACCGAGCTCGTATCGACGAACTTTCGGGGCTCAGTGATGCTAAATCGTTGCAGATCTTCCCACCCTTGACCCGTACACCCCTAAACCCTAAAGCCCTAAGCCCTATAAACCCTGAACCAGACACTCCGGGACGCAAGCCGCCTAACCAACCTCCATAATCCATACCCGAAGCCCACTGAAATTCCTACACCAGACAGACACTAAACCATAAACCCGAAACTATAAATCCCAAACCCGAAAACCCAAACCCTGAAACAAGAAAGATGACCAATCCACAAGAAACAACTATAATATTTTAAATAAAACTACGGTTGATGATACAAATCCTGCATTACCTTAAGGACCCCAAACTATGGGAATTCTATTATATTCCTTATTATGGATACTGCAGGATTTATATCAGCCACCGTATGATGGTGATCCTAAACTCTAAACACCCCTCCCCCTCCCCGTCTGCTCCTGCCCTAAACCCTAAACCCTAAACCCTAAACCCGAAACCCTAAACCCTAAACATCCCTAAACCCTAATCCCCGATCCCTACACCCTAAACCCTGAACCCTAGACCCTAATCCCTAATACCTACACCCTAAACCCTAAANNAAACCCCCTAAACCCCCTAAACCCCTGAAACCCTAAACTCTAAAGACGCCTCCCCCTCCCCGACAGCGCCTGCTGCGCGAAGGCCTGGAGCTGCCTAGAGACGCGGAGGTTTCAGAAGGGCTGCGGGTCTCGGCTTTGAGCCTTGAGGTTTAGGGTTTAGGCTTTGAGGTTTATCTTTTTGAGTTTAGGGTTTAGGCTTTGAGGTTTAGAATTTAGAGTTTACGGTTTAGGGTTTGGGGCTTGAGGTTTAGGATTTAGGTTTTAGGGTTTAGGAACTTAGGGGCTTCTACACAAAGGCTTACGATTTGGTCTAAATCAAGGTGTCTGGGAAGGTTTCTGCAAGGGTTGCTATAAGGGTAGTTCTCTGAATTAGGGTCCCTTTTGAGTCCTCAATACAGTGCGGCACCCTTATACAAAGGACCTGAAAAGGGAACCTAATTCAGAGAGCTACCCATAGTAAGGTTTCCGCAGCGATTTCTGTAAGGGTTTCGGTAAAGGTGCCAAAGCTTAGGGTTCAGGGTGTGGGAGCGGGCCGGGGGGCGGGGGGGGTGGGTTAAGAGAGTTTAGGGCTTGTGGGCTTTAGGGCTCTAGGGATTATAGGGTTTAGGGATTTAGGGGGTGTAAGGATTCAAGGGTTTAGGGATTTGGGGGCTTTAGGGGTTTAGCCTAGGTTTAGAGGCGTTTGGAAGGTGTGTGTAAGTCTTAACTTAAATGTATTAACAACGGTCTTACCTGATTCTGCACGACTTTCGTGGCCTTTGCAGAGAGCCCCATGCCACAAAACACTGGCACTGATGGAAAGGCATCCTCACAACCCTAAACCCTAAACCCCTAAACCCCTAAACCCGAAACAGCTTAGGGGTTTAGGGGCTTAGCGGTTTGAGAGATTGGGGTTAAGGGTTTTCCAGGCTGCAGGGTGCGGGCTTCGGCTGGTTCGCATTGAGGCTTCTATAAACGTAAAAAATGGGTTAAGGGTTTAGGGTTTAGCCTTGGCGGAGAGTCTGGGCGATAATGGACTCCGTATGGGCTATAGTGGGCTCCGTTGAGACAGGGATTACTTCGTCTGGGTTTGAGGTGGAAGGCCATTTGGATTCGGGGTTGGGGATATGGACATAATCTAGGGGCCTTTCTAATTCGAATTCGGCTTTGGAGCCCATTAGACTAAAATTAGAATCAGGAACCCCCAAAATAATATAAAGGCCACTATCCCCAGGCCCGGGCCCTGAACCTAGCAACCCTCGAACCCGCAACACCGAATCCCTAGAATAGGGACCCAAGGCCCCTATGGTTTGGGGTTTGGGGTGTAGGGGTTTAGGGTTTAGGGTTTAGGGTTGAGGGTTGAGGGTTGAGGGTTGAGGGTTTAGGGTTTAGGGGTTTAGGGTTGAGGGGTTGAGGGTTGATGAGGGTTCTAGGGTTTAGGGGTTTCGGATTTCGGGGCTTAGGGTAAACTCGCAAGCCTCAAAACCTAAACGAGTTGCTGTTGAGGGGGAACAGCCCAAGTCCCAAAACCTCAAAGCCATCCCAAACACGCTACGCTGCTCTAAACCCTTAAACCCCAACCCCCCCGAAGCCTATAAGCCCTGAACCTTAAACCTTAGACGCCAAAAGCCCCAAAAACCCTCCTCTTCTGATTTCCGCCCGGGAGGCAAACTCCGCGAGATGTCATAGACACAGGCATTGTGAGGGCCAGTGAACTCACCGGCCCACTCCTTAGAGCTTTGAAAACCACGGTTTCGGGCTTAGGAGATAAAGCTTTGGGGACCAGACGTCAAAACCCTTAAACTAAGGAGTACAGTTACCTTAGACTACAGTCTGAATCCCAATAAGTATGATCTACGGCAATATGTCAGGAGTTAGGATTGGGAGCTCGGGGGGTTCTATACTCTAAACCCAAGAAGGGTGGAGGAAGAAAACCTGTAAATTTTGCGTCCACGTCACCTTGTCATCGATGTGCTGCATGAACTGCTTGAAGAAAGAAACCTTCCTCAGAACTTAACGACTTAGGGCTTAGGGTTTAGGGTCTAAGGATTCGGAGGAGCCCCATACCACTTAACGATGCCATGTGCCTTGAGCTGTGTTCATGAAGGATCGGGGACCCTAAACCCAAAACCCAAAACCCTAAAAAGGGAAACCTCGGGGCTTTCTAATTCTCAAGGCTATCGATGACTCGTAGCCTAGTGCTGTGTTCCTATGAGGGCTCTTGGAATTGGCGTCACCCGAAAAACGTCCGACCTCGACTCCCTCAAACTCTATACCCTGGCACCCTAAACCCTACAGTAAACCCTAAACCTACTACTATACCCTGGAACCCTAAGCCCTCAAAGCCTCAAAGCCCTCGACACCCCGAACCCCAACCCCCAAAGCACTTACCAAGGCAAGCCTGCATCCTGTTAGTCCAAAGTATCTTCAAGACTGGACCCGAAACCCTACACCCTAAACCCCCTAAGCCCTAACCCCTAAACCCGAACGCCTAAGCACTAAATCTTAAACCGGCCCCCTAGCACCCCCCCCCCCCCAAACCCAAAGTCTTAAACCCTAAACCCGCTTCGGCCCGAAACTCTCGACCCCCGTAGAAGTTCACCCTTGAGGTAGCTGCCGCGGCGCCTTCCGACTTTTTTTAAGGAGGTGTCCTTCCCCGGTAGGGATACCCGTCCTCCAGCAGTCATGCGACTGGCTGGGTGGGAAAAGGCGATGGGCACAAGAGCAGAAGACTAGCAAAGACGTCAATAATCAAGTGCTCAGAGGGTCTGGGTTTAAGGTTTTTGGTTTTTTTGCTAGACCTCTGCCACCTTCTGAACCCCCCCCTACCTACGTACCAGAACCCCGGAATCCCCGAAAACCCTTGAAGCCCCCTTAGCCCACGAGCTTAGAGAAAACAAACAGTTGTTCAAAAGGAAACCGCAAAGAAGAAGCAACCGCCCAAAACCAAGAAAACCCGGAAAGGAACCGCAAGACTAAGAACCCTAACGCCCCGTCCACCCCGAAGCCCCGGAACAGCCCCTTCCTCCCAGCCGCGGGAACCCGAGAAAACCTTAGAGGCCCCTTAGGCCACGAGCTTAGAGAGAAAAAAAACCCTTGTCCAAAGGGAAAACCAAGAAAACCCGGAAAGGAACCGCAAGACTAAGAACCCTAACGCCCCCTCCACCCCGAAGCCCCGGAACACTCCCCGCCAGAGCCGGTGCCCGCAGCGGGCCGTGAGTGAAACGTGCATCCTTGGGTGAAAGTCACCCAAGGACCGTCCCGATTTGCTTCCAATGATCCGCAAAGCATCGCCTGGCTCGAGGCCGTGTTGCCTCCATGCTTTTCTGTATGTCATCTTGAAGATGTGGTGCAGCTGCACGTAGCGGGGTAATTTGAGCTCGACGACCTCGCGCCCGCTGAGATAGTACAGCTTCATCCTTTAGGGGAATACGGATGGGTGGGGGGGGGAGGTCGTTCAGCCTACGACTTAATATAAAATGAAAAAAAATTGCGTTCACACCTGATACCGGACAGGTGCGTAAACCGCACCCATGCCACCAGGATCAAGGTTCTGCGTGTCGGAGGGGTCTGCGGTAGCCGTCCGCTTCCGGCGGGGTGGCTCCTCCCCATACGGCCGGCAAGCCTCCCTCAGGACTCTTTGGTCCTCTCTCTCTAGCCACCCTCGCCATTTCCTGCACAGGTGGCGGCAGAGGTCGCGTCCTTTGCGCGACTTACCGTCCACCCAGGCTGGTCCCGTCAACGGCGACCCACAGCCTTTTTTGAATTCCCGCAGGTACGTCACCATGGCGTGGTAGCCAAAAGGACGCACCTGGTGCGTCCGCGTCAGCCCTGCAGGGAACTCAGAAAGACATCCGGAAACAGTAAGACTCTCCTATTTGTTGCCTGGGAGGTCCCACAGAAAGAACCTAAGACCCCGGGACCCACCGAAGCCTAAAGAAACCGTCTAGCCACCAGAGCTAGGATCTATTTCCCCTGACCTTCGGCGCGGCAGCGGACGGTCCGGCGCCAACGGCGTCGGCTGTCTAGGAAGCCCAGGGACTAGAAGAACTAGAAAGAACCCTAAAGAAACCCAACAACTCTACTCTGTCTGATCACACATTAAATCAGACCGAGGACTTCGTACCCTTTGACGCCCTGCTTCGTCTGGGTCTCGAAGAGGCTCACATCCACGTGTTCGTCCTGAAAGAAGTCAGTCTCTAGAAACGGAAGAGAAGGAAGAACCCGAACCCCCCGAACTAAAAACCCGGAACCTGAACCCGCGAACCTCGTCGATGCTGCTGAGCCCCAAGGGATCCCAGCAGTCGTGGACCGTGCCACAGGTGAGGCAACAGAACTTGTTGTCCTGCTGCGGGGAAACCCCCCCTTCCTGTGGAAGGACACCCTCTCGTGATCCCAAGCCGGGGAAACCAGAACCAAAAGGAGCAACCCCGAAGGAACTGAAGAACCCTGAAGGAGCCCACCTCTTGGAGCCTCATCGTACTCGAGGCGAGTGCTGCCACACTCCCTGCACATAAAATCGCCTTCGGTATAACGCAAGGTCATGATGGCAACCGCGGCAACGAAAGAGAGACGGGCAGCAGTCTGATTGCTGGAGGCTTGAGCACTGTAGCGTCGAGACAATTACAACCCCCCCTTCTAGCCCTAAAGCCCTCCAAGTCGGAAGCACTATAGCCCTCCAGCCCTAAACCCTTGAGCTTAGGGCCTCGGGCTTAGGGCTTAGGGTTTAGGGTTTAGGGCTTAATTAGGGCTTAGGGTTTAGGGCTTAGGGCTTAGTTAGGGGTTTAGGGCTTAGGGCTTAAGGTTTAGGGTTTAGGGTTTGGGGCTTAGTGCCGATTGTCCGGGCTCGGCAGGGGGCTCAGGCCGGCGCTCAAGGCCTATGGGCCGCACATGCATGGGTCCCCATGGAAAAACATGAGTTAGGAGTTTAGGGCTTAGGGTTTACTAGACCCTAAACCCTAAGCCCTACACCAACCAACCAACCTAAACCCTTCCAGCCGCACACCCTGAAACCCTCCAGCTCTTGCGCTCAGGAGGCTGGAGCCATGCGAGGTTGATTGCAATGCCTTGGGGTTCTGAGGTGTAGAGTTTAGGGTTCTCTCTGGTTCTGAGGCTCAGGGGTTCTATTGTTCTTTTTTTCAGGGTTCTAGGGTTCTGGTTTAGGGGTTATAGGGTTGTGGATTTCCGGGCTCTAGGGTTTGGGGCTCTAGGGTTACCGGATTGAGGGTTGCCAGAGCTCTGGGCTTCTAGGCTTTAGGGTTTGTGTCGGGTTTGTAGACGGAGTTAAGGTTTCGGGTTTAGGGTTTATGGCTTGCGGCGTTTTAAGATGATCATCGCCGGGATCCTTTTTGATTTCAAGTCAAGGGCCATCAAGGCAAGGAGCTTCAAGCTTTCCAACCTTTGGGCTCCTAGTCTCTGGGTAGTTCTCTAAATCAGGGTCCCTTTTAGGGTCCTTTCTTATAGGGGTGCCGTGCCATGTTTGGGACCTAACAAGGGATCCTAATTTAGAGAACTCCCCCCTGTGGTTTCCCAGGGCCCGGGGGGGGTGTCCTGAGGGTTTTGGCTTCAGGGGCTTAAGGCAAGGGAGGCTGCAGCGCTGAGAGTGTGGGCGACAATCCATAAATATCAAACCAAACCAGTGACCAGGGTTTAGGGTTTAGTAGTCTTGTTATTTCTGCAGACCTTCATGTTACGCCGAGTTGTAAACCTGAGCAGACCTGATACCCAGCCCTTCATAAATGCACAGTCCCAGCGCAGCCTCAGACGTCCTGAAAGAGGACAACACCACGAACCTAATCCCAGACCTCCGACCCCAAAGCCCTAAACGGCCCTAAACACAACATCCGCGATAGTTCCACAGAGCCCAAAATCCCCTCAATTGAAGGACATTCCTTACATGAGATATGGGCTTCTCTATGACTTACGAAACGCTCTTTAACTGGTGTTGGGCTCTACACGCCCTGAACTTCACATGCAAAGCCTCACATCCTATAAACCCCGCCATCTCACCCTTCAAACCATTCGCCTAAACCCTAATCCCCAATAAAAGGGGGTCGGAATACATAGGAATCGGAGTGCCTCGAAGTCCCCATTATACTTATGACAGCATGGTGTAGTATACCCCGAGATCCCGAAAGCCCCATTTATTCCAAGCATGGAGGCCACTAGTTACACTAAACCCTAAACCCTAAACCCTAAGCCCTAAACCCTGGACTCTAAACCCTAAGCCCTAAACCCTACACCTTAAACCCTAAACCCTGGACCCTAAACCCCACACCTTAAGCCCTAAACCCTAAACCCTGGACCCTAAACCCCACACCTTAAGCCCTAAACCCTAAACCCTGGACCGTTTGGGGAGGCCCAGTGGCAGGCTTCGGCTCGCAGCTGAGGGCTCATCCTGCTTAGCTGTGGTTTCTTTCTAAGGCTTTTGTCTTCTCAAGCCCCTTTAGGGTTTACGGTTTAGGGTTTAGGGCTTTTCAGTCTGCAGAGTCTACAGTCGAAAGGCCCAGATTTCTAGGGGGGGTTTTGGGGTTTTGGGGCTTAGGACTTTGGGCTTCGAGGTCTCAAAATGTTCAGTAAGTGGAGGGCTTGGTCAAAGTTTCAGATACCGAAGGGCTTGGGGGTGTTTAGGCGCTTAGGGGTTTAGGGTCCAGGATCAGGGCAGGTTAGGGTTTAGTGCTTTTTTATGGTTTAGGGTTTAGGGTTTAGGGTTTAGGACAGTTTACCGTATACCTACATCCCCAAGCCCTAAGCCTCTGACAGAGCCTCCTCAACCCCATGCCTGGCCTCTCCATGAGGAGCTGCCGCGCTTTGAAGAGCGACTCAAGGCGAAGGGATTGTTTTGGATTTAGGGTTTAGGGTTTAGGGTATAGGGTATCGGGATTAGGGTTTACGGTTTAGGGTACAGGATTTAGGGTTTAGGGTATACTGGGCTGTAAGACTGTTGAAGGCACTGAAGCATCAAAGGCCGACATAAAACTAATGGAAAGGTGAAGAAAGCATCATCAGCATCAGAAGGGAAACTCTTGACTGCCGGGCGAGGGCGAGCATCAGGAGCATCAGAAGGCAAACTTTTCAGCAAAAGAGGCCTTGCGCGACAAGGAGGGCGAGCATCGTGAGCATCAGAAGGCAAATGTTTGACCAACAGGCTCGGCAAAAGAGACCATTTCGCGCATTAGAACGGAACCTTTCTTGCCGTCGGCACAGGGAGGGCGAGCATCATGAGCATCAGAAGGAACACGTTTGGCCCACAGGGCAGCAAGGTCAAGTCAATTAGGGAAGTGAAAGCGAACATCATGAGCATCAGAAGAGAGACTGCCAACCACAGGACACAGCAAAAGAGAGCATCATGAGCATCAAAAGGGAAAGCTTTCAACCAACAGGGTCGCACCAGCGAGCAATATTCGCAATATTCGCATCGTAAAACTGCAGAGCTGCACGCTAAACCCTAAACCCTAAACCCTGTATCCTAGAGGATTGAGGTTCGTGTTTGGGGAATCTCAGGTTTGGGCACCGAATGAAGCAGCCAATGCCCTCGATTTCACGTGGGTGCACGTGATGTAGTGGGGCATGTTAATGGGCACAAGATTGAGTTTTGGCGTTGATACAATTGATTGATTATGTCTGATTACGTTGGGACGAGGATCCGGTGATATTTTGTTGATTTCAGGAAGTCACGTCATTTTGGGCAAGGGTTAGCAAAGGCAAAAGGTTCGGGGCAAGGATTTAGGGATGCGGCTGTTCAGGGTCTTGAATTCTTCAGGCCAGTTTAATAAGGGTCTAGGGTTTAGGCTTTAGGGAGGAAAGTTTTAGGGTTGCACGTCTGAGGAGTTCAGGATATCCAGCCTTACGACGAATGCCTCCTGCCCACCCATAGGTCGCTCATCCCATGGCTCGGTCAGTATCCAAGAAACCCGTGCCAAGCCCTTGAACTTTGAGCCCTAAACGTGAATCATAAATCAACACAAGCTTTACTAAGCACAACACCGTAGGGAGGTACTGTTGATGATATAAATCCTGCATTACCTTAAGGACCCTAAACCATGGGAGTTATGGTATATTCCTGATTATGGGTAATGCAGGATTGGCATCATCAACCGTACTACGGGATTCATGGCGCGCGGCTCTTACTGTCTCGGGTTGGCGGACTACATACATACGGAAGCAACTTGCTTCTAACTCATCAGAATCTACAACAACTCTAAATCCTAGACCATAAATTAAACCCTAAACCCTAAAGTAAACCCTAAAGTAAACCCTAAACCCTAAACCCTAAACCCTAATACCAGGTAAGAACCATACCAGCCCCCAAGTCCGAAGAACCCTGAACCGACAGTCCGGTTCAATCCGGTGCAACAAAGACCCAGGTAGTAGCCTGGTGTTTGTTCCTTGGTGGACGGCTAAACGGCTTAGGGGCCTCGAGCCATGGAATTTTGTGTTGGGGGCTAGCTTAAGCCGGCGCTAGACGCGCAACCCAACAGCTTCGGTTCTAAACAAACCTCGACTTTGAAAAACTCCCAAGGTCCACGTATCCAAAAAGTCACATGATGCCCTTTCCTTGATTTTAACTCAAGCAACGACTTGCTACTAACTGGTACCGTGGACGCTCAACCCCCAAAAAAACCCTGAACCCCAAACCCTAAACCCTACGCCAAAGCCTAGACCGTAGCTCTGGATACTTAAGTACGTGCAAGTACTCCAGGCCCAAGCCATCGAAAGGACTAAAGACTTGGGTGATCATGAAGAAAGAGGACGTCCCATAGAGGGGATAGTCAGACTAGGGGCTGGGGCCTTGAGACATATTATGGTATCAAGGTAGAGACTGCCAAGGGAAGATACCATACACCAATATATCAACAACAAAGGTATCATCGTGAAAAATCGTGATAAGCTCCTTTGTGACATCCGTCGGGCATAAACCAAAACTAAATGCTTATGTGGACCACCCTGCTCGAATCAAACTTACGAAACCTTAACCCCAGGATATTCGAGAAATCCTAGACCTCTGAAGCAGCAGAATCTTCTCAAGAGATTTCCGCAAGACTGTGCAGGCCTGGGATATGATACAGACTGGGGCTTGGGCACTCTATCCCCACACGAACCTGCTTACGGAATCACGACGAACAATATTGTCATTTATCTAGTCCACTCTATTGCGCATTGACCCGGACGGTTGAGCCGGTTCGTTTGGTTTTAGGGTTTGGGTGCGTGGGTTTCAACAAAGATCCAGGATGTGGGGACACATAAGGCTCAATGGTGATGGTGATGTTAATGTGACAAACATGATATTGACAGCACCACCAAGCATAATACTGTTGGTCCCGTTCTCATGTCTGGTCTAAACGACAGCATGACAAGAAAGATGAGGTCTCTAGGACAGGTTTTGGGCTTTTGGTTTGGGGGTTTGGTGAGCGTTTCGGGCTGGTGCTTCGGGGGCTTTAGGTACAGAGCTTAGGGCTTAGTCAAGATTCGTTCGACTGCACCCTAAACCCTGCACCCCGAACCCTGAA
>CAJNJA010004715.1:0-10673 GCA_905231915.1 Symbiodinium necroappetens
AGTAGTAGTAGTAGTAGTAGTAGTAATAGTAGTAGCAGTAGCAGCAGCAGGAGTAGTAGTAGTAGTCGTCGTCGTCGTAGTAGTAGTAGTAGTAGTATTGTCATCTTTATTGTTTCGAGAGTATCACTGAGTTTATTGTTAGTATTTTTGCTCCTCCCCCTTTTCTGGTTGGAGCTCTGACTTCGCGGATAGCAAACCCGTCTACATAAACCCGTCAACTCGCCCGTCAATCGAAAGCACTCAGCCCACGCAAATAGAATACCCTGAATTACAAAGTCCACCCCCAAACCGCATGGGAGCATCGGACTCTCAGCTGTAAGCCGTGGTTTTTGAGTTGCGCTATCTTTTTGACCTTCAGGCTTGGTGCTTAAGATCCAAAAGTTTGAATCGGTTTTGTGGTCTTGGCTGTGTAACGTGCATGCCAGTGCATGCATGAAGCGCCGACGATTTTATTTGACTGGACGATTGAAGTCCTCACTGAGGCTTCAGTACTTATGGCATGTGAGACTGTTGGCAAGTCATTCTAATGGAGGTCGATGAAGCGAGCAAGTTTTTTGTGGCGGATTGCCCCCTAAAGGTTGTTGCTAACCCCTAGACCCTCAATTACAAACTCAACAGCTAACGAACAAACCTCTAAAGAAACTAAATGCCAAAGAAGCAGTGTTAAAAAAGATGCAGCGAAAAAGGAGCTAATGCTCGACGAACTCATCGGCATGGACATGGAGAAGGCCAACCGTTTTCAGATCCAAGTGCGTAAAAATTTCCCCGGAAAGTCCCGACTCGTTTATAAACACGGTTCAAGCATACCCCAAACCCGTAGTCTAATTTGGGGCTTGGAGTTGTTCTTGAAGCGTAAAGAGGGGTGCTGTCAAAGGAGGTACTTCCAACTTCCAACGTTATGCGTTTTCCGAAGTTATGTGTTTAGGGTGTTGGTCATCATGAGGTTCCTGCTAAGTCTGATGCGTCCTCATGGCTATCGTAATTGTCACCGTCCCGAGTGCCACTATTGCTGCCGAAGTCGGCTCAGCTTAAAGCCATCAACGTCACTTTGGAACATGACCCCGCGCAACAAGCCCTTCCTATGCTAGTCTATGCTGTGGTATGCTTTACTATACTGTTCTCTGCTCTTCTATATTGTTCTATACTTTTCCATTCTGAACAGGTTCTATTCCCTACTTCTCTACTATACTATACTATATACGGTACTGTACTATAAGAAATGTTAGTATATACGGTACTGTACTATAAGAAATGTTAGAAATGTGTATTACGGGCTTAGGGCTCTATGTATGTTGTATGTATGTGTATACACATACGTGTCTCTCTCCCTCTCTCTCTCTCATGGGCGTAGTGCTTAGGTCTTACATAACTACGCAGCTCGTTACCTCGAAAGCCCTAGGCTCACTATGTAACTCTTATAGTACTCTAAACCCTAAACCCTAAACCCTTCTCGTAAACCCTTCGAGACCCCTTTTAAAGAACCCTAAGTCAGCGAACTCGAGATCCGAAACACAACACCCCTAGAGCCTGAAAGCCCCAAATATCCCGATGCGCAACAACCCCAAAGCTCCATGACCTACACTCTTTCACCGTAATGCCCTAAACCCCACAACCCTAAAACCCAAAATCCCTAAACCCTAAAACCCAAAACCCCTAAACCCTAAAACCCAAAACCCCTAAACCCTAAAACCCAAAACCCTGAACCCTGCGCTCTGTCAGGCCAGAGCGTCTGAGAAGGATCCAATGCTCGAGGCTAAAGTGGCCGAGGCCTGGGGGGAGGGCGGATATCATACGTAAGGGCTTAGGGGTTTTAGGGTTTAGGGCTTTAGGCGTTTAGGGTTTTAGGGTTTAGGGGTTCAGGGGTTTAGGGTTTAGGGGTTTAGGGGTTTAGGGCTTAGGGGTTCAAGGTTTTAGGGGTTTAGGGTTTTGCGCGTAATCATGGTTTGCAGGTTCAACACATCGGATCCGAAACACAACGCCGTCTCAATAAGTAGAGTAGGGTTTTCATACTAGGAAGGCTTTCAGAGGTTTTATGAAATTGTGTTTGGGTGTGCGGGGCTTTGTTTTTGAAGAAGAGGGCCGTCGAATGGTTAGAACAGGAATGTTTTTGGCGGGTATATTTGTGAAGAGACTATGTGGAGCAGAAAGTGTATGAGGTTTAGCCAGATTCTCGTAGGATTCTTTTAGGACTTTGTGTAGAATTCCAGCAGGGTTTTGATGTGGTTTTATAGGGAGTGGGGCTATTGGCTATTGACTATGGAATAGGGTGTGTACTCGGGAGTGTGCATAGGGCTCCTTCTCGGAATACTGGCGAGTGTACACTGCGGATCTTACTGTGTGGATACTCGGGCTCTCTAGGTTTCTTCACCGGACTGGATGGGGTTTCATAGACTTTTGGGGTTTGGGGGTGGAGGGCCGTGGGTGCAGGTGTTTGTCTTGATGTGCGCGTGTGCGGGCCTCTTTAGGGCATACTGCGCCTTTGGACGCTTAATTCCTGGACCCCATCTCTACGGGCCATAGCACCAAGAAACTCAAGCCATGAACAACCCTAAATCCTAGGCCCGAAACCCTAAATCCTAAACCCTAAATACTAAACCCTAAATCCTAAACTCTAAATCCTAAACCCTAGACCAAAGGCCGTAGTTAAGCTTCACAGGAAACCTTTGGGGGCCTCAGCTGTTCGGGCCGTTGGGGCAAGGCAACGAAGCAGAGAAAAGGCCTCTTCGAGTAGAGGATGAATGCTGCCGTGGATGATATAAATCCTACATTACCTTGAGGACCCCAACGTATAGGAATTATGGTATATTCCTTATTATGGGTAATGCAGGGTTTATGTCATCAACCGTAGGATGTCACGGCTGAGGTTAAGGGTTTAGGGCTTAGGATCCTTATGAAAGGCTGCCCTTGAAAACAATCCATGTACTGATTTGTGAGAAACTTTTGTATTCAAGGATCTCAGCATTAGGAGGATAGAACGAAGCTCTCAGAAGGGTGCACCCTGCAACCGGTACAGACTCTCACAGAGCCCTTATCGAACCCTTAGCTTATATAAGACCTTTATAGAAGGCTTGAAGACCCTTACAAGACCCATGAATCCCTTGATAGAAGCCTTATAGAACTCGAGAACCTGAACCAGAGCCTTTCTAGAGCAACTATGATACGATACGTGGTGACGTATTCTCGTATGTGTAATACATTCTAGTATATTGTAGTATGTTTTGGTAAAATGTAGTTATATTAATGCATATAATTATACTATAGGTCGTTTATTGTTATAGTAAGTGAGTGTATATGATAGGGTTACTCTAGCCTATATGCATAAGCTTTATTGAAACCCGAGCCAGAGCAACCCTAAACCCTAAACCGAAGTTGACTCCCTAAGCCCTAAATCCTAAACCCTAAACTTAAACTTCCGCAGGAGCTCAGTGAAAAAGCGAACAACATCCTCGAAGCGGCAGGGGGTCCCAGCTCTGGTGAATTTTGGGTTAACTTAGGGCTTAGGGTTTAGGGTTCATTTAAGGTTTTCATAGCATCCTGACGGTATCCGGTGTGGTTTTGAAGTAGCTTTTTGTATCGGGTTTCAACGTGGTTTTGTGGTGTTTTGTTGAGCTTCAGAGAGTTTACATCAAGGGTTGCAGAGTTTTGTCGGGTTTGGGGCGCAGGGCTTAGGGTTCGGAGTGTTAGGGCTTGGGACTTGTGCGGGTGGGGCTGTAGGCTGGACGGCCTACGGCTTCAGCATGCAGCTTCACTGCTCAAGAGAGGCTTTGCCTTGGGAGTTGAGGGAATGAAGGATTTAGGGTGCTCAGTTTCGGGTTTGAGGGGTTTGAGGCTTAGAGTTTAGAGTATTACCCCGAAAGCTGGGTGCAAGACCTTTGGCCGAGTGTTGATCATATCTGACCTTTATGGCCAGCACGTCCTTCTATGACTCGATGCACAAAATGCAGCGCCTGAAAACATTGTGGGGGGGTGCAAGCACGTGGGCACTCCTAAATCCGAGAATCCCAAGCCCAAACCCTAAACTCCTAAGAAACTAAGCCCCAAATCCTAGACCCAGAAGGCCCTAAAAGCCTAAACCCTATAGGCTCCATAGACCTCTTAGAACCCTTAAAGCCTAAACCCCGCTTTCTGTAGATGTAGAAGCGGAAACGGTTACCAACACCATGCCTCAGGTTCTCCTTGTTACACCACCACCACCACAACATAGCCCATTCAACCCTGAACCTTAAACCCTAAACCTCAAACCCTAAGCCCTAAACCCTAATTCTGCTTGAAACCCAAGTCACCTCAAACCCTAAACCCTAAACCTCAATTCTAAAGCTTTTACCGGGACTTCTTCGACTCAGAGTCGGCTGACGCCTAGTTCAAAGCCCTGGTGTCCATTTCAGTGCCTGCAAAGACCCTACTTGGAGGTTCATGGGTAGATATAAGTGGGGTTATAAGTCCCCTAATATGTATAGTTACCCTACTTATAACCCCATTTATAACTACCCATGAACCTCCAAGTAAGGAAAAGAACCCAATATAGATCCCTAAATCATCGCCATTCGTCTCCCTTTGGGTTCGCTACTATAGTGATTTTGTATACAGGATCCCAAAGCCCTCTTCTAATTATCACAGGCCCCTACACTGAACCTCTACTCAGATTTCGGGCGCTTGAGGCTCTTTCTTTTTGGCTGCTTCGGTGTGTGCTCGCAGAATACGCCATTCCGCCTTGCGAGCTGAAAGCTTCAAGCCTTCAGAGCATGCAGACTGGGGTTTCAGATTTGGGGTTTAGGGTTTAGGGCTTTCGGGTTTTAGGGGTTGGAGTTCTAGGGTTTGGGCCGGGTTGGTAGTATCATGTCTGTTGCCATTATGATTGTTACCTTCATCGTGCCTGTTGTTTGGTCATGTGAACGGCTATTCTACTTGTTATCTCATTCTGAACTCGGATTGCTCCAGACTT
The DNA here is from genome assembly GCA_905231915.1 of Symbiodinium necroappetens. Lineage (NCBI taxonomy): Eukaryota > Dinophyceae > Suessiales > Symbiodiniaceae > Symbiodinium > Symbiodinium necroappetens. Next base: position 4,943 of record CAJNJA010004715.1, read on the forward strand.
TGCCATGCGTCAGGCTCCAGCCAGCCTGCCCTTGCAGCGAATGCAGCCTGAAGTTGCTGTCGATGATCTTGATCCAGCCAAGCGACGAAGAATTCAGAACTGTTTGGACCAGGTGAGGGATACGGGGCAGTCATGGGAGAACATTTTGCGAGAGCTAAGGCCTGAAGCAGGTCATTTTTATATTCCCACATTGAAGTTCACAGCGTCGGAGCGGCAAACGCATAAACAGAAAGGAACCCTTCTGAAGATGGAGTTGCCGCGAGATTATCATGTCAAGGTGATTCGGATTCTGCAAAAAAACAAGGAGCATGTTACCAGGAATGTGATACATTACCCAGGCCCCACGCAGAAGCTTCTACCTGGTGATGAGTGTTGGATCCTTCCGATTCTGGACTCTCTCGTGCCAATAGACCCAACGCGCAGCTGCCCGGAACAACTGTGCAACGCCTTCCACAAGATGTACACAAGTAGTGATGCAGGGTCTGTGAACATCATTGACGCGAAGCTGCAAGAATTCATGCAGGTTTATAGCAGGAACCAAACAGCGGAGCTTGCCTGGCTTCCTGCGAAATGCTATGAATATCCTGCCACAGATTCCCCTGCTGCGATATGCGCCAAACTGCAGGCTAGTAGCATCCTGGACTTCGTCGCGCGTCAGGAAAGAAGGCTTTGGGATAGGTTTCTGGTTCAGCGGGTGTTCCTGAGGCTGCGCTTTATGAACATGCGTCACACTTACGGGGTCAGCCCAGTGGCAGTGATCCACGGCAAGGACCTGCCGGGCAGGCCGGTAGTGGGAGCGTGGGAGATCCCAGAGCGCTGCACAACAGTAGCTGAGTTTTAGAGTACCATACTTGAATACTTGTTTTTCGGACCTGTTCCTTAAAGGAACCATTATAAATTAAAAGTCAATGCTTTTTTCTCCCTGATTACTTCAAAGTCCAGGTAGTGTTCCCAGGAGATCGCGTCGTCTTCTTGGAGCCCGCGGATGAGTCCTTCGCAGAAGCTTGCAGCAGGTTGACAGATGTGGCAGAAAATGGTCGGCTTGAGTTTGTGGAGCAGGAGATTTTCGGTCCGAGCTCAGACAACTTGGCCCTGCTAGAGACCCCGAGCAGCTCAGCTTCGCTGCGTGAGTTGCTTGACCTTCTCATGGTGGCAGAGATCCCCAACCAGCCTCGGCCCGATCCAAGGCGAGGGCAGGGCGGCGGTGGTGGCGGTGAATCCCAGGATGTGCAAGAGGTCACGTGAGGGCAGATAGGGTGCGTTTCGTTTTCATTAATGTCGTCACAGACACATTATGAACAAGTCAGAGGTACCACATTCCTATACTACATACAAGATGCACGACGCCAAGACTCTCCAAGAATTCAGAGTCTTCCGGCTTGTATTCTTCACCTGGGACGCAGCTGCATTTCCCCCACCCCAGTGCTGCCTGCACCGGCCCGGTACAGTTGCCCTTGCGGGGGCACGGCCGGGTCACTTGAGTGCAGGCACCAGGGACTCAGGCGGAAGCCGCAGCCCGCCCTAAGTCGGGGGGGGGGGGTTCCATTCAAAGCTATCCACATATGCGAAACTTGCGAAACTAGGCTGTTCTGACAAAAACCCTTCAGGGTAGGGATTTAGATACTCTTAAGAACGAACAACGGCGGTATTGCTTACAGGGCCCACAGGGGCAGAGCAGCAAAGCCAGGGTAGTAGCTTCAAGTAGGCCTAACCCCCTCAAGCGTAGCAGGAAATACTACTTCATGCTTAGGCAAGCCACCCTAAACCCTAAACCCTAAACCCTAACCCTAAACCCCCTCCCTCTGTTTTTTTGGAAGCATCCTCTTGGGTTGCAGACCGCCGTGCTGCGGGGAGAGACCAAAAAAGACTTCGCCTGCGGATTGAGCAGAGTTCTCTGCAGAGCGGTTATATCACACAACCTCTAACCGCTAACACCTCTAGCCGAAAAGACCGAGTTCAGTTCTGAGCCCCAAGAACTAAGACTATGAACCGCAAAGCGCGAGTCAGAAGTCCTAAACGCGAAGATATTCGCCATGCCTTCACACGCATGCCTGGTTTCAGGATTTCAGGCACCGGGTTTGGGATTAGGGTTTGGGATGCGGAGCTTGGGTTTAGGGTTTGGGATTTTGGGCCTGGGGTTTCTCCTAGTTTCAGTGTTTGTGGGTTCAGGGCGTGGGCCTCGCCTCTTAAAGCCTCACCGTTCGTTCCTTCTTTTGAGATATGCTTCACATTACTACTGTTGATGATATAATCCTGCATTACCTTAAGGACCCTAAACTATGGGAATTATGGTATATTCCTTAGTATGGGTAGTGCAGGATTTATATCATCAACCGTATTTAATTTAACAGTTGCCACTACTGTGATTATTGGGGTATGGTGATGAGTAGTGTTGCTATTATCAATCTTGCAACTGTTATCATTACCATTGTCCCTAGTGTTGCTATCACTACCGAGAGAGCCCAATACACCGTAATTAAGGAATAGACCTTAATGTCATAATACTACCGTTACAGGTTAAGCTCCATTGCTTAATTAAAGGGGCACTGGGCTCTCTGGGTACTACTGTTTGTTGATGATATAAAATCCTGCATTACCCATAGTAAGGAATAGACCATCATTCCCAGAGTTTGAGGTTTAGGGCTTTGGGGTTTAGGGTTTACGGCTTAGGGTTTGGGGTTTCGGGTTTAGGGTTTAGGGTTCTTAAACCCTAAACCCTAAACCTGAGAGGCCTCTCGCCTGGACGAAGAGGTTCGGGAAAAGATCTGGCCAGCAGCCTTTGGCAGCGAGGCGACTCGAAAGGAAGGTGAAGTCATGGGCTGTCACAGGGGCGTCATATGCGTTCCAGGCTTGAAGCGCGATTTTTCGAGTTTTTGTTATGGGATGTCATATTGTGTTTACAGCGCTGTGCATGGGCTTTAGAAGGAATTGATTCATGGGAAGTTTCAGAGCTTTGTAAGGGTCCTGCAGGAGCTGTTTAGGGTTTCAGAGCGTCTTGGAGGTTGTCAAAATTGGGATCCGTTAGGACATCCGTGAATTCAGGGAGCAGTTTAGGGCTTTAGGGTCTTTAGGGTTTCAGAATGGGCTGCCGGGTTTAGCGCTTAGGGCCCTGAAGCCCTAAACCCTAATCTTGCAGACAAGTTCAAGGGTCTTCCATGGTTTTTACTAGGGTTTTTGAAGAAGGGCTCTCCGATCCGATGGTTTTGTAAATTAAAGGATCCTTGCTTTCTGGGGCCCCTTTTGGGTTTTGGGTTGAGGGTTTAGACCCGTTTTGGGTTCGGCGTGCCACTTGAAAGAGCCTGCCTATAACGGACCGTAACTCAACAACACTCCACGTGAGCTTGATGCGGGCCCCATAAGTGCTCGACCTGGCAAAAGCCAAAGACCAACAATTCGGATCCGGGCATTTGCAGAAAGAGGACTGGCGGTTTGAGAACCTTAGGGCCTTAGGGTTTGTCCCTCCGCAGTTTCCGGTTTAGGGTTTAGGGTTTTGGTTTAGGGTTTAGGGTTTGATAATGTGATTGCTGGTTTAGGGCTTGCGAGATGTAGTGTGCGGCACTGGGCTGAGGATCATGTAGGCTTGGCATCTGTCTTTCCAGTGCTCCTGGCTTGGACATCAGTAGTACCGTCATGTGTCCAACGAAGCCAACCCGTAATTAGCCTCACAACTCAGACCCTAAGCCCCGAACCCGTGAAACCTTTTTAAGGATCTTGTCAAAGTCGGCCAAAAGTTTCTGAAGCATTCTAGGTCTAGCTTTTAAGACCCTAGCCATCCGAGGTTTCGATACCGAAAAAAAGCCTAAACCCTAAACCCTACACCCTAAACCCAAAAAGGATCTAAGCCCTCAACCCTAAGCTCTGCGTGCTAGGCGGCTCAGGCTACGCAGGCCGGGTGCTTTGGGCTCTTTTTGAAGGAGCTGGATATACGCCAAGCAGTATGCGTCCCTTTCATGGCAACTTGCACGGATTGCCTTGTCAAGGGGTTCGGGATCTTGCGCATTAGGGTTTAGGGTTTAGGGTTTTGAGCATTTGGGTTTCGAGTGGCCCGACAATGCCCACAAACTACCCCTGGAGTTTTCGTTTGCTGTCGCCTAGGTCAACATACCCTGCCCTTGGCCCTGGGTATCCTACTCATTGTATGTAAAAAGCAGGTTCCTAGTCTTAGTCGCTGTGTTCTTCTACAGTGTTCTGTGGACCTTGTTGGTGCAGAGCACGCTGCGGATGATAATGAAGGTGGTGTGATGGTACTTGGCTCGAAAGCGTGAACTCCGACGCCTGCACCGCAGGTCCTACACCCTACACTCTGAAACCCGAAATCCTAAGCCGCCTACACCCTGAATCCGCTAAGCCCCGAAAGAGCCCACGGCCGCTCAAGTTGAAGCCCCTCTTGCTCCAGTGGTTTAGGGTATAGGCTTTGAGGGTTTAGGGTTCAGGGTTAGGGCTTGGGGCTTAGCATTTCTGGAAAGCTCGACCCCCCCACTTGTGCAGGCACTAGACGAGCAGAAGGTGGGAAAGCGCAGCCCCGCGCTTATTAGACTCGTAGGAGACGGGAGCTTTGGTCTCTAGACTCAAGGGTTTAGGGTGTAGGGTTTAGGGGCCCCCCTAAATCGGGTTTAGGGTCGCGCATAAGGTATCCCCAATGGGCATGTCATTTGGAACTGCTAAATTTCACGGGTCCGGGTTTTGGGGTTCGCAGGAAAAAGAAAGATCATTTCTCCGGATGTGCAGCAGAAAACGCTCCCCAGCTGTCTACAAAACAAAAACTCTAATTGAAGCCTTACATACAAGTAGAGGCTTTAGGAGTAGTATAGCAGGTTCGATTTAAATTTAACACAGTGAACGGATCACCCCAATGCATGCAACGACGCATGCATCGCGTTAGGGATATCAGTGATTGTGGTCCCGATCATTTAAGTGGGAGCAAGGGGAGTTGAAAACAAAGTACGTTGTTTGGAACTTTAGTTTTGTGGGAAAGTTATTTTCTAGGAAAGATATTCTGTTATAAAAGGAACGGAGCTCTTTTTGTGAAGAATAGTTTTGATTTGTCTTGGAAAAGTATTTGTGTGGAAAGCTTTCTGGTGAAAGTCATGTTCAATTATTTTTTAGTTGGAAATTTATAAAGCATCATAATAGAAAGTTTAGTGCTTTCGATGAATTTTACATTTCGTGAGAACAGTTTTAAACTTCCACCGTACAACAACAACTTTACCGGACAGTGCAAGACCAAATGGCTGGAGCTGAGCTACCACAGTGGCCCTACCTTCTTTTCAACAGACCGAGAAACAAAGTACTTGGCTTGACGCCAAGCGAGAGCCTAGCCATCCGAAAAACTGATGGCCTGCATTGGGCTTTGAACAATGCAGCCAGACACCTTTGGATGTCAAAACAGTGGGTGAAAGTTGGTGGGTGGGAGGCTCGTAATAAGTGGCGAGAGCCACCGCAGGGGGGGGGGGGGGGGCCGCCCTCTTGGGATAAATTGATCGAGTACAGCGGGATGCTCGAAAAAAACTGGCGAGAGCTACCGCACCCGCTTCGACGACGCAATGCATTTGGCTTTGAACAATGCGACCAGCCGCTGAGGGATGTCAAAAGGACTAGGTTGACGGGAGGCTCATAAAACAAAAAAGCGAAAGCTGTACCGCAAGGGGGGGGGGCTCGCCTTCTTGGGAAAAATTGGTTTCAGCCACTATTCGTAAACACCGAATTTAGCACAAGCCTGCACAATGCTGTG
>CAJNJA010004726.1:0-18033 GCA_905231915.1 Symbiodinium necroappetens
GTATTGAATATAGTATTTGTATCAGCTACTATAAATACAAACATGTCTGCTGAGCCAAATGAACCCTAAAGGACGCAGCCGACGCTGGCGTCGACCATTGGGGGTTTAGGGTTAGGTTTTAGGGCTTAAGTTTAGGGTTTAGGGTAGAGAGTGTTAGGAACAGAAGCCGACTGGTCACATTGTACGTAAAGGACCCCTCCACATATATATATATATTCCTTAGTCAAAGCGGTATAAGACTCGAGTAGGCTATTGCCGAAATTGACATGATTCCAGAATAGACCATCCTTATTCCCTACGATCCATGATACCGACTGCTTGGAGGGCCAGGGGGCTTAGGAAGTAGGATATATGTAGAGCTATAAGTTCCCTAAAGGGAATTAGCCCCAATCATAACCCCTACTTATAACCGACTTACTAAGTCCCCCTCTAAGTGTAGGTCAAAATGGCGTCATGCCAGGCAAAACTCCGCTTCGGATCAACCCTTAGGCTTCAGAAACGTTCAAGCTTTGGGGCTTTGACTATACCTGGAATCCAAAAGTATGTAGAACTACCCATAGGCCCCTAAGTAGGTCCTTTTTGGGATTACCTTATAGGATTCTAAATATAAACCACAAAAAGGAACTACTTAGGGGCCTCTGGGTATAGGCTCTTATAGGTGTTGGGCCATGTTTTACCTACTTCTGGTGGCTTAGGTGGGAGTTCCATGGCTGCGGATGAGAGTCAGTCCATTGCGCTTTTGGGCGTAGGGCCTAGAAAGCCAGGACCCAACCCCCCCAAGCTCCAACCTTTACTCCTGATTGAACTCTTAATTAAACCCTATATAGACCCCAAATAATCTAGCTTCCTAGACCCTCCATCTACCCTCTATTAGACCCTAAGTACCCCTTATTTGAGATCATATACCCCTATTTGAGGGTACAAGGAGGCTCCTGGTAAGAGAGATGTCAGAAGGAACCCTAACGATGTAGGTGCGTGTTATTGGCGTTACGGTAGAGCTCCAGAGACACCGCAAAAGCCGGAAAACCTAAAATCCAGAATCCTACACCAAAACCAGAACCATCATGGAAGGCTTCTAGACTTCTAGACCCACTCATTAAACCCTAAACCCTAAACTCAAAAAGAACAGGCCCTTGAAGGCACTCTTACCCTAAGGCTCTAAGAACTCATATTTTAAGGTTTTTGGGCCTAAAGACCATACTATAGAAGGCTTTTGGGCTATTTTGAGCCTTACCCTTAAATGAACCCCCATGAACTCCGAAACCCCGGCCGCGGGCCTTGGCGGTGCAACTGCGCCCCAGTTCCACGGCCGCAGTGAGGAGCGGGTCCTGTGAAGTCGCTGTGTTCTTTAGGGGCGTCATAAGGGCTCGAGGGTTTCTGGGAGTTAACCCTAAGGCTCTAAGGACTCATATTTTTTTATGGCTTTTGGGCCGAAAGACCATACTGTACAAGGCTTTTGGGCTATTCTGAGCCTTAGGGTAAGGGTCTTAAGGCTTTTAGGGGTTCTTTGGGGTGTTGTAGTCATCGGGTGTTAGGGTGTGGTGGGGTGCTCGGGTTGTTAATTTGGGTTTACGGTTGATTTGAAGCGGCTCAGCCAAAGCAATATCCGTCCGGGTCTTGCAGGTGGCTTACCCTTAAGGCTCAAAATATATAGTATGGTTTGGGCCCAACAGCCTTTATGAGCTTTTAGAGCCTCAGGGTTACGGACCATGGGGGTTCAAAATCAGGCACAGGGCCCGCAACGCAGTCAGCTAGCACGCTCTGGCCAAATTTGCATTTAATATAGGCACACATGGACTTCTGGGGTAAACAAAAAACACCAAAAGCCCAAAACCCCACACACCAACACCCCGATCCCTCAACCCCCCACCACACCCCTACATGCACAACCGTCAGCCCTTCAACGCATCTTACAGCATTGCCATCAACGAAATTTCAACAAAGCGACTCCCAAACACCAAACCACAGGTTTAGGGTTTAGGGGCTTAGTTTTTCGAGGTTTAGACGTTAGGGTTTAGTTTTTTAAGGTTTAGGCTTTAGGTTTTGTTTTTAAGGTTTAGTTTTTAGGGTTTAGGGTTTAGCTTTTAGGGTTTAGGGTCCCTTGCAGCCTGTTTCCGATCCACCAGCAGGAATGTTTCTACAGCTACGCTTCTGGGGCCTTTCTAACCCCCAGCATGCTGGGATGCGAATGCTAATGCCACAATCGCAAGCCCCAAACCCTAAACTGCTAAACCCTAGGTTTAGGATTTAGGCTTGTTCCGAATGTAGGGGCCTATATATAATTACCAATATTATTTTTGGGGGGTTCCTTGTTATAATTATTGTATAATGTGGGCCCCAAAACCCTATTCTAATTTTTAAGGCCCCTATATGACAGAACCCTCATCATTAGCCTCTATAGAACCCTTTAAAGGAGCCCTTTAAAGGAACCCTATTCTGACTATCAAGGCCCCCTTTTTTTCGCCAACCCTCTCCTCCTTACTGGCTCCCCCGAAGGCGGGCAGCCAGTTCAGGGCGCGCCATTCGAAATCCCAGTCCTCAGAAAACCCCTCAACCCCAAAGGGCTCCTGTAAAAGGGTTCCCTTAAAGGGCTCCTTTGAGGGGCTACTTTAAGAGTCTGTATAAGGGTCCTAGGGTTCGCTTAAAGGGTTCCCTTCAAGGGTTCCTTTAAGGGTTCCTTTAAGTGTTCTAAAAGGGTCTTCAAGGTTCTATACTACAAGGGTTCTGTCAGGGTGCTAGCAGGGTCCTAGGTCTGTTCTGCGGGATCTTCCCCAGCTCACAATAAGAATTCCTAATATAGAAACCCTGCATTCCACTAGGGTACTTTAAGACCCATTGGGTTTAGAGGCCCAGGTACCGATAGACCAAATGACCCGCAAAAGAAGGGGGCCCTATACCGTGATACTGCTATGAATTATATGAACCTGTAAGCCTAACCGCTTTTGGGGGTTCATTTCGTCAGGAAACGGCACTCTGACTCTTGTATGAACCATCAGGATCCTTGCTACAAGATCCTGTAAGGCACGCAGAATTTGTAGACACTTCCTGCAATGGGTATACGCATGGATGTCCAGCATTATGACCGTCCCTCAAGGAGGCAACGCATTGCACAGACAACTGTGTTTCTAAGATCAGCTTGGAATTCAAAACTTCAGATTTCTGGTGGATAAATGCTGCTGGAATCCCTGGACTAGCAGGGTTTAGCTTTAGGTTTTCGGCTCAGGGGGTTGGCACTGATACGTCTTCCTCTGCTTGCGAACAGGGGTTGGCTTCGTAAGATTCCCGCTTTTTTTATGGTGATGCTGGGGGGGATTCTTGACCTGAACCCTAAACCCTGAACCCAAAATCGGAGTGCGGGTCTGTGACATCTACATTGAAGCTCTGATTCTGCCGGGTCGAGGTCGGAGGGTTGACAGGCGAAAGGGACGGAGAGCTCTGCCTGCTCTCAGAAGCTTTTTACGTCATCACAAAGACAGTAATTAACCTGCCATATAGGCAGGAATTGGGGAAATCAGGGAAATCACCCCCCACATAGTGAGGTCCTTAGTCTATGTAGGGTTTTGACTGAGGGTTTGGGTACTTAACAAGGCGCTCATGCTAATTTCTAAGAAACCAATGGCTGCTGAGCTTTCCGCCACTTCGTCCCCGAGCACCTGCATGGCAGCAGGGCTTAGGATGCGAGGAGGAGGTCCTACAGCTAAAGCAACCTTCAATGCATAGCTACTCAGCTCCATAAGCTGTCCTCAAAAACCAAAACCCCCCTTAGAGGAGCAGAACTGCTTCACTAACCCCTCATTTTGCAAAAGTCAACCCTCACTCAATCGTGATGGAATCCTAAACCCTGAACCCCTCAACTTTAGCCTTCGGGGAAGGAGCTCTTTAACTCTTTCGCATGCCAGGAGCACGAAGGCGATACTGAACCTACGAAACCACCAGCGCAACGCAAAGAATCCTGAGTACCTAGACATAGTCTTTTAGGTGCCCTATTATGATTTCCTGATATAGGCCCTTTAAAAAAAGAAGGTTCCTTATTATGAATTCCATAGAAAAGTTCTATAGTATAGAGTCGGACAATAAGGTTTCCGTATTTGGAATTAGTATGATGGTTTGGATAAATCCTCCCAGAAAGAGACACCCCAAACCCTAAACCCTAAACCGGCCCTAAACCCTAAAGACCCTATTCTAGAATCCTTGTAGGAACCCGTGTAAACAATTAGGGACCCTCTGGAAGAGTCCTGAACCCCTATAATTCCAAAACATAACCCTCTACGCCCTACCTATAGTCCCCATTGTAGTTTCTTGTTTTGGCTTAACCAATTTTAGAGCAAGGATCCTTAAAGGTAACCCCCAAACAGAACTACAATGGAGACTCCAGGTAAACCCCAAACCCTAAACCCTAAACCCGGCTACCCTGGATTGTAGCACCTGAGACTCACAAACCCTAAACCTCCAAACATATACATCACTGAAACCGGATACCGGGCTTAGGGTTTAGGGGTTTAGGGGTTTAGGGGTTTAGGGTCTCCGAAAACCTAACAAAGTCCCCAAGTCTTGCCCTTTCCCTGAGCAACTTCAGGGAAACTACCTCCAGTCGCTTGCATCCGGAGGCGAGGAATCCATCCAGAGATGGAGCCTGCCAGGCTTGAGGCTTCAAGGAGCTTACGCTAAGCCCCAAACCTGGGCCCTAAGAAACCCGCTTGTTTTAGGATTCCTGGCTAGGACTCCCGGATCGCAGGAAGGGCTTTCAGTTTAGGGTTTAGGGTTTAGGGTAGGGCTTAGGGTTTTAAGTTTAGGGTTTTGGGTTTTAAGTTTAGGCTTTAAGGACCTCCCTGCAACGAACTCTGCCTCGGAACAGCTGTCGTCGCTGTGCAATTCCAGCCACCAAGCCATCACCGAGGCCTCTTGCCAGCTTCGGGGGGCTGCATTGCTTCGGGTTTAGGGCGTAGGGTTTTGGGGTTTTGGTGTTTTAAGGTTTTAGGGTTTTAGGGTTTTAGGGCTTTAGGGTTTAGGGGGGGCTGTATGCTTCTAAACCCCCTGGGGTCCGGGTACCCAGGGCTCCTTTGGCAGCGTAAGAGGTAGAAGGGTCCATGTACTAACATATCATATACTTTGGCCTTAAGAATAGTCCCTATTTGGGTGCTTTAGGGCCCAAGTATACACTGTACTTATGGGCGCACTGACCCTTAGGGAACCACATCATAGATCATGAATGTTTATGCAAGTTTAGAGACCACGAGAAGAAGCAGTTTTTGATTGCAGGAAGAACCCGAAGCCTTGAGTGCCATCATGCTCCAAACCAAACAACTAAGGCACGGAAAGTTGGGCAACGGTGGTTCGACGAACTCAACATCTTTCATTCCCCAGAGGGACTTACGGATTTAGTATGGTCCTGGGGACCTAATACCATAATGGTAGTGTATGTGGACCGTCCGGGTTCCTGCTTCAGCAAGGTAGGTGGGCAAGCGCCTGAACAGTCGTCACTCGAGTTCGTGATTCAAGTCCGCTTGGACAAGAATCCGCTGACTAGGGGCTAGAACTTGCCTGTCTGGTTGCACCAACCGTGAGCTTACAAGTCGTTGAAGCTGTGGATCCTGTAGACTGTAGACTGTAGACCCTCAAAAAGCGAACATACCTATAACGTCACCCGTTTAGGACCCCCCAACCCCCCCATGAATCCCAGCAGCCCGCATGTATGTTGTGTGTGTGTATGCCTGTGCATATTATGTAGTTGTTTGTTCACATATTTAACTTCTTATGTATCTACCGATTTGCTCTATATTACTGTATGTATGTATGTATGTATGTATGTATGTATGTATGTGTGTATGTATGTATGTATGTATGTATGTATGTATGTATGTATGTATGTATGTAGGTATGCATGTATGTACATACATACATGCACACATACATACACACATACATGCATGCATGCATCCATACATACATACAGACATACATACATACAGACAGAAAGACAAACAGACAGACAAACAGACAGACACGGACAGATACAGACAGACAAGGACAAACACAGACAAACACAGACAGACGCAGACGGACGCAGGCAGACGCAGACAGACAGAAAGGCGGACAGAGAGACAGACAGAGACACAGACAGACAGAGAGAACGAGAGAGACACAGACAGACAGAGAGACAGAGAGACAGACAGACGGAGAGACAAACAAACAGACAGACAGACAGACAGACAGACAGACAGACAGACAGGCAAACACTCATACATACATTACAGTCTTCGTGTGTGTATATATAAAAACATACATATATAAATAAATACATCAATACATAAGTAAATAAATGAATATATATATATATTATACATATACACACTATAGATAACATCCCAAGTGGGGAACCACTGAGCTCCAGGACGTAGCCCGCGAAGGAGCCCCGAAGGAAGCGCTCACCCTGGCTCGGAGCCTCAGGTGTGAGGCTGCTTTAAGGTTTACGGTTTTAGGGTTTAGGGGTTTAGGGTTCAGGGTTTAGGGTTTAGGGGTTTAGGGTTTAGGGTTGAGGGGTACTTTAAGGTCCGGGTTTAAGGGCTCCTTCTAAACCCTAAACACCCAAAATATAAACCCTAAACTCCTAAACCGATGCAAAACGGTTCTAGGACTGTTTTAAAGTTTCTAGGAGGGAAGCCTCAATGGGACTGTAGGGCTCCTTCCAGGGATCTGTACTCGGTTGATGATAGAAATCCTGCATTATCCAGAATAAGGAATATACACCTTAAAGGGACCTTAGGGAAGCCTAGGGAGGATTAGGGATTACTAGGGTTCATATGGTTTAGGGTTACCCATAATATTGAATATACCATAACTCCCATAGTTTAGGGTGCTTAAGGTAATGCAGGATTTATATCATCAACAGTAGGTTCTCCAGCAACCCCTTAATTAAGGGCACCCTTTTTCCTAATATACGGCTTCAATAAGGAGACCCCCCAAATAAAAAGGGCAAATGGGTACTACTGGGGAACCCAGTGTAAGTGTTCCTTTACCCAGAACCCCCGGGAAGGATCCCAAAAGCAGATCCCTCAAAAAGGGAATTCCTAAACAAAAGTGCCTGTTACTAGTCGGCTTAGGGTCTCAATCTCGGGATCGACTTCCTAGATCCTTCCGGGTTCCTCCTTTACGGAATTTTTAAGGCTCCTTTGAGGGATCCATTAGGGTACCTTGCAGGATTCTGTAAGGGTTCCTTTAATTTACGGCCACACGCAAATGCCACAAAGACTGCACATGTAGATGCTTCTGGGAGATGGACCTCCCATACATGCGCGTGTGTGTATACATCTATATATATATATATAAACATGCACATACTTACATACATACATACATACATACATACATACATACATACATACATACATACACACATATATATATATGTTGAAGTTTACGCAAGTATACATGTGTCTCTAAAGCCATCCTTTAAACTGTCCAGCGATGTCCAGCATCTTTTGGACGGACCAGGTCTGCAAAACTTGGGACGCGGCCCTGGTAAGTGGGGCGACCTGGCGCAAGGTGGATGAATGACCCGGCAGTGCTTCAGTAGCACTGACCTCCACAAAAACAGGTTCTTCCATGGGAACTAGATCCAGATGTTTGGGCATTCATGGCTCGAGGTTTAAAGTTTTGCAGACTGCCGTCTGTCTGAGGGTAGAGTCTAAGGTGTTTCGCAGATATGGGTACCTTTTGCACGATCCTGTCAGGGTTCCTTTTAGAAAGGCACCCTAGCCCTAAACCCTAAACCCCTAAACCCCAAACCCTAAACCCTAAACCCCAAACCCTCCTCTTAGGGTTTCAGGAACCGTAAACCCTAAACCCTGAAATGCCCTAAACCCTAAACCCGAAACCCTATAGGGGCCAGCAACCCACTATAGGTACATAGGTCACAGGTCCTACTCCACTTACGCGCGCATCCTGTTACCCTTGATCGAGCCTTCAACGAGATTCCTTACACCAAGGTACATGTATACAGGACCCTGTTTTAGGGGGTTGAGGGTTTAGGGCTTACGGGGCCAAAGCACACTTCGCAATCTCTCGGAAATGGAGCCGTGACATTCCGGTTTGAGCTCTCTAGAACCTTACAGCTTTCACATCATAAGCCCTCAAACCCTACACCTCAGAACCCTTAATCCCTCAAGCCCTGAAGCCTAAACCCTTGCAAAAAACCTTAATTCAAAAATCACTCATGTAAAAGGAACGCTTAACAGAACGCTCAAAGGCGCCCTTAAAGCTGTGCCGGTCGAGTGAAAAACAAGTCAGCTACGCCCTCGCGATGCGAAGAGCGCATGCGACATCCCCTGGCCAATAAGCTGTTCCTAAACCGGTACTTTAAGGCCAAAGTACCCATAGGCTCCATAGTAGTTCCTTTATGGGATTACCTTATATCCCGCACTTATAAGCCACAAAACGGAGCTACTATGGAGCCTATGGGTATCATGGATGCTTTGGGTAAGAGCTGCCTAAGGCTGCAACAATGAATCAATATAAAGGTTCTACAAGACTTTTGTACGAGTTTGTCGTTCGTGTACATGGGTGCTACAACGTTCAACAAATACTGGTAACAGCACGACAAGATTGTGGTCAGCATTAGAAACAATGACCTGCTTCAAAAATAAGAACCCTGAATCCTGAACCCCTCAACCCTAAACTCCTGAACCCTAAATCCTATACCCTAAATAGCAACCAGCCACCGAGCACAATCCGGCAATGAACAACTTCGCGAAAGAACACGTGAATTGAAGGTGTCATAAGATTTAGGGTTTAGTGTTTATAATAGGGCATAGGGGCCTCAATCATTCCGCCGATGTTGCGCCTTTAAGGGCGCTTTAACAAGGGGCTACTTTGCGGGCGGCTTAGGGTTCAGGGCTTAGGGCTTAGACGGTTTAGGGCTTAGGGCTTAGGGTTCAGCGTATTTAAAGTAGTTCGAGTACGGGGCTTAAGGATAAGACTCTGCAGTGCGGGCGACTAGCCAGAGTGAAGAACCGATGCAGCTTGGGCCGAGGCCTGGAGCCGTATACTGGCAAATCATACCAACCTCTGAAACCCTAAACCCTACCCATAGGCCCCTAAGTAGCTCCTTTTTGTGGTTTACATTTAGAATCCTACAAGGTAAGCCCAAAAAGGAACTACTTAGGGGCCTATGGGTAAGCCCTAAACACCAAACTTTCAAACCCTAAGCTCTGAACGCAGAGCTCCGGCTTAGAACCCGGAACACACGAAGCTAAACATCAGACGCCTGTAGGGGGCCGCAACATAATTAGAACTATTGGCTGATTTGGGGAACAGAACATACCATTAGGAATAGTATTGATTTGGTATAATTTGAGTATCCCGGCTTCTATATCAGAGAGAACATTCACGAGCCCGGCCCCAACACCTCACCGCAGCGCGGCCTGTGTGTAGCGCCTCGACCAGGAATCTTTTCCATGCCTCCGAGTCGGGTTTTAGGGTTTAGGGTGTAGGGATTTAGGATTTAGGGTTTAGGGGTTTAGGGTTTAGGGTTTAGGGATTTCGTGGGCAGATGAAACAACGACTAAATGTGAGTACAAGTGCGCGTATACCTGTGCAGATACAACTTGTTAAATCTTGTGCGATATGACACATGCAGAGAGGCTCACGCAGAGAGAGAGAGAGAGAGGGAGGGAGAGAGAGAGACAGAGATCAACTGCAGAAACACTTTGGAACATTGACTGAAGTTCTGGCTCTGTACTACAGACTTTGTGAAGAATATAGAGCCCAACAGGTCGTTAAGCCTGTGAAGCAGAGATGTGCCACTCGAACGCGTGCATATCGATGCTTGGGTCGTTACACCCAGGAAATACCAGCCCTAGATGCAGGAAACCGAAATCTCTTAAAGCATTGCATAACAGTATAGGCTCCGACCCTAAACCATATAAAGCATATCCTTACTTCCCCAATAAGCCAGGGAAATAAAAGGCTAAACTGTCAGATGGCCACTAAATTATTAGAAACCAAGAAGCTTAAGGTCGGGTATTGGAGAACTAAGTTATATCCCTAAACCCGCCTAAAACCCTAAACCTTTAGAGCTCTGAACTCCTCAATCCCATGAGCCACTCCTCATCCCTACAAGCTCTAACTCCCTAAAGCCAAAAACTCTTAAACCCTAGAACCACGGGTCCCCGAACCCCGGCGCCTCAAACTCTAAAGTCCATAAACCCCCCCCCAAAAAAAAACCCAAAATCCACAACAGCATCCTGAAAGAGACCCTCATTTAGAGAACTACCCGTATGGGGGTTTCCGAAAGTAGGGACCCTACTATAGTACCCTAAATAGTACATAGGATCCTTACTCGGGCAAATATCATATTATAAGGACCCCCAAAATAAGGTACCCGAGTTTTCCGCAAACTCCCAGATCCCTTAAAGGAGCCCCAAAAAGGGACCCTGTCTCCCTTCAGAACTACCCCCTAAACCCTAAAACCCCAAACCCTAAAGCCCTTTTTTAAATGCCCTAAAGCCCTGAAGCCCTAAAACCCTAAACCCTAAACCCTGAACCCTCAAAGAAACCTTATAGAAATCTGTATAGATCCCTTTAAAGGAGCCCCCAAAAAGGGACCCCTCTGCATCCCTTAAGCACTACCCCCTAAACCCTAAACCCTATCCCTTAAGGAGCCCCCAAAAGGGACCCTATCTCCCTTAAAGGAGCCTTCGGGCTTTCTGGGAGCCCTGGGGTCAGCGCCTGCACCGCTGCCCTCAGGGCCGGGATGTTCAGCCAGCTGCGGTGGTCAAAGGCGAGCCTCGGAGTCTTTGGCGTTTAGGGTTTAGGGTTTAGGGTTTTTTTGAAGGCTTGCCGTTTTTGTTTCAGGGTTCCTGGTAGGGTCTCGCAGGGTTTAGTTGTTTTGTTTTTTTGCTTGAGGGCTCTTTTCCTCCTAGGGTTTAGGGTTTAGGAGGTATCATGGTATAGGGCCTCTTCAGGCTTTATGCTGTCTTTCGGGTTTATGGCTTTTTCCCGTTTGTGTGTTGTAGACTGCTCCGTCCGTAAAGAAGCAGGTAAGCGGTCCTGGTGGAGGCATGCTTAGACAGCATAAGATTGTTGCTACGGCCTGGTCACTCTTTTCGACAGGCCTGCTTCCATTACCTTATCATACCGAACTCAGTCAAGGACGATGTCCTGCATTGTCTTGAACCTCTGATCGTTGTTGCATATCGTTTTCCCAAACACGTTTCAAATACCAGTGTATGTGTATATATACACATATACACCTTGCCTACAAATGAAGAAATATGCAAACACACGTACACACACATGAATAAACAAACATATACATATACATATACCTATGCATATATGTATCATGTATATATATATATATATGTATTTATTTATGCATATTTCAACACGCATAGCATACCAATCACTTAACTGTTAAGACTTAACTTCGAACTCTCAACCCTTGAACCCCCAACCCTGCATTCCAAAATCCTGACCCCGCTGGTAGCCTGACAGAGCCTTGACGGGGACCCTAAGCCCTGAACTGAAGTCTGAGGAAAAAAACCCCGCAAGGAAGCCTGACCAGCAGCCCATAAAGCTTCCTTGAAGGGCTTCCTTTAAGGGTTCCTTTAAAGGCTCCTTTAAGGGCTCCTTTAAGGGTTCCTTTGTGGGTTCTGCTCCCTTAAACGCAACACTTAATGCCCACCATACCCTGCGACGAAAGCCTTTGAGACCTTGAAAGCCGTATGGGCCAGCAGGGCGATGAAACCCGAAAGTAGATGGACAAGGCCCTGGGCCCACCGACAAGCAAGCCACACACGGCTTCTTGTATTGAAAGGTCCCTTAGTCGCCCCTTAACAATAAGGGTGCCCTTTTTTTGATAAAGCGACCCCAAGCTAAAAAGGGCAAAAGGGTACTACTGCGAGCCCTAGATTGCCATGAGGGTATTCCTTGCATACTTCTTGAGGGTATAGTGGGGCTTCATGCCGAAGATTAGGAGCTGTTGTCGGCATTGCAAATCATCCCCGAAGGACCACCTTCCTAGGAAGCCTGGACAAGCTACGAACCGCATGTTCGAATTATGTTGTTCTCCTAGCAAGACACCTTCAGACCCAGTGTTGGCTGCAGCTCATAGAAAGAATCTGGGGTTAGAAGGTTTTTCAGGATGGGAAGGTCTCGAAGCAGAGACACCTTGTCAATCAAGCTTGGGATATCTTTGCTTCACGGTCATTCTGTCCTTCTTGATTCTCTTGCCACCACCAGCGCTGGTGCCCGCGTAGGCGAGAATGATGATTGACGGTCTCTGAATGCACTAGTCGGACTTTCTTGCGATTGGTGCTCGCGTCCAGGTGCTTTCCACATTCTGCATCATAAACTTCATCTTGAGTGACCAGATGGTCTCATTGCTTTGGGATAGACCCAATGACGGCCTAGGGTTTCGTAGGTCCGTTTCGGGGTTGCGAAAGGGCCCTTCAAAAGAGGCTCCATCAGGATGTAGGGCTTCCTTCATAAGAGATAGGATTAGGGGGACCCTTGGGGATAGAGACCCTCGCACCAGGGTCCCTACTAAGAGAGCCATAAGTAAGTAGGGTTGAAACCCTAAACCCTGAACCCTGAACCCTAAACCCCGAACCCTAAACCCTAAAACCCTGAACCCTGAACCCTAAACCCTAAACCCTAAACCCTGAACCCTAGGGTCCCCTTTTCAAGGGGTCTCTTAATTTACTGCCCAGGAGTCAAGAGGGCCATCATTCGTGCGTAGACTTCAGGGCCATGGCCCAAAGGGTCCCACACAACCAAAAGTAAGGTTTAGGGCCTTTTGTTTAGGGTTTAGGTTTTTTGTTTGAGTGCCTTTTCTGTCGCTTGCGCTTCCGAGCCCAGGGTTTGGGGCTTAGGCTTTAGGGTTTAGGGTTTAGGGGTGGGGCACTCACACAAACGGTCATGAAAACACTCTCATATCCAGGCCCAAGTTTGTTCTCCTAGGACTAATCAGAAAGATTTACGGGCCCTCAAAGGCTTTCCATGTTTCTTAACATTATCTGGGTGTGCAGAATCGGTCCGGATCGATATCGGGATAACGCATAGGGTTTGTAGATTGGTGGGATGTATCTCATAACACCTCAAATTTTCGATGCCTTCTACGCTTTAATTGCAGTCAGTGAGAGCACAAAGGAACTAACTTCCGAAATGTGGATCAAGAGTCGAAGCTCTAACAAGAAATCGAAACTCCTGCCCGAAAGCTGCCTCCATAATAAAGGTTGCGGGTTTAGGGTTAAGCCCTAATTGAGTGTACATCTCTCGAGCGCCCAACGTGGCATCGCAGTCGTCTTCACCGTCCTGGTCGTCGCCTTCGCCAGCTCTGGGCTGAATTCCATGACTTCGGGTTTCGGCTGAAATCGATTCTGGCCCATTTTAGGCTTGATTTACCGTTTGCTGTGCACATATATATATATATACATATATATATATATGAATACACACGGGCGGTTTCAATAAGAAGAGGAATACTGACAATAACAACACTAACATAAATAATGCAGACAATAATAATGACGATTGTTAACAAGAATGCTAAAAGCAATAAAGATCAAAAATACAGGCACTAATAATCCAGTCAAGTTGAATACAGACAACACTACCAAAAATACGAGGACTAAGAACCTTCAAGCTCGAAGCAATAGTCCGATGAGCAGCAACCAGACCTCAATCCGGGGTCTATGGAGCATTGCCCAGGTTCCTGACCCAGAATTTCGGGAGGATCTAGAAAATAGATCCCTTGATTGGGGACCCTAATTACTAAAGGGTACTTTGATAGGAACCCCCTTAAGAGCGACCCCTTGATGACATCACCAACACCGAAAGCCAAAACCACTACAACTCATCAACGTCCTAGCCGTTATAATAGCCGGGTAAATCCTGAAGAGGCTGAAAACTGTGAATCCAGAACCCTAAACCCGTAGTGGCGGTTTCTTGGCCTTGCATATAACAAGCTATACCATCTAGCTTTCGTGCATTGGGGGCACGTAGGTCAAACCTTGCAGCCCTCATTACCAAGCGTTTCGAGCTCTGAGACTGCGCCTGACTCAGCACCTCTATCAGCTTCCTTCCAGAGTGCGGGGGTGATACTCGAATGTCCGAGGCTCTTAGAGGGCTTTTGTCGGGTCTCGTTTGCAGTATTTTTCAATTATTTAAAGCTGCTGTGGGGCTTCATGAAGGTTCCATAAGGGTGGCTCAAGAAGTCTTACTGTTGAGGCTTTAAGCTTGCAAAACCCTGAACTCTGCATCCTAAACCCTAAACTTCATCGCTGAAACGAAAGCCTTAGACCCTAAATCCCAAAAGCCTTAAGCTTTAACTCCTCAACCCTAAGTCCATGCATTAACACCAAAACCTAACTCGCCTTAAGGCTCTAATTACGACTGATCAAAGGTTGAGGCGTTTATTAGCCCCCATGGATATGCATACTCTCTTTGGCTTACTCTAAAGCTGTTCAAGTTAGTCGTTTATTAGCCCCCATGGATATGAATAGTCTTTTTGGCTTCCGCTAAAGCTGTTCTAATTTTTTCGACATAAGTTTGGGGCTATTGATAGATCCGCATAGGGGGTCCTGTGAGGGTCGCTTGAGGTCCTCCAGCTGTTTAAGGCCTAGATGTAGGGCTTGCCTGTGGGCTGCCTTGAGCCTACAGAGAAAGGCTAAGGTTTACTGTTGCTCTCTCTCTCTCTCTCTCGTGGGCTTGGCCAGGGCTTCGCTACGGTTACTTGGAGTTTGTTATTAATTAAACTGCTTTGTTAACTAAAAACTGGCTTGCACCTTGTGATTAATTAAAGACTGTCTTTGTAACTAAAAGCTTACTTGGAGTTTGTTAAGGTCTACGGAATTTTTTTGTTTGCAGGCTAGGGCCCCTTCGGGTTCGGCCCTTGGCTTATCCCGGCTGGCAATGACATTCATTCAAACTTATTCCCAGGGTTTAGGGTTTATCAGGCTTTAGGGCTTAGGGTTTAGGGTTTTAGGGTTTAGGGCTTAGGGTTTAGGGCTTAGGATCTATCCGTAGTTGTTGGGTTCTAAACCAACCTCAAGCCCGAACTTCGGAACTCGGCGCTGCGAGAAAGAATCGATCATCGGCATTAGGTCTCTGTAAGGAACTTCGCTAAATATAGTCCGGCTCAGGAGCTACTGTTCTTACAAGCAGTTGACCTCGGGATCCACGGAACCTTCATCCGTTCCATGGGCAGGATCGCCTATACACATCGACAAAGACCATACGTGCTCCTTTCATGACCCCTGCCCATGAACCACTCCTGGACAATAGCACTACAAGACCGGTTACCTGTTATTTGTTGCATAACCATATCATGTGTGCTGTACCTCATTTTGAGGTTGTATATGAAGGACAAAACGAAACTGTTATGTGAGCTACTGCCTAAACAAAGCAGAGTCATAATGATTACAATTGCGTTTTTGGATACATACCCTAAACCCTGAGCCTCCCAAACCCTGGAGATTCTGCCACCGTGAGATGAAGAAAACCTAGCAACTGGTAGCATTTACTTGGGCTCTGTAGCCAAGGGCATGGCTCATGAAGAAGACCCAGATCGGAACCATGAGTCTCTCTACTATGGGGTTAGGGTTTAGGGTTTAGGGTTTAGAGTGTAGGGTTTAGAGTGTAGGGTTTAGGGTTTAGGGTTTTGGGGTTTAGGGTTTTGGGGTTTAGGGTTTGGGGTTTAGGGTTTGGGGTTTAGGGATGGTCCAAGCATCCCTGATATTGACGGTAGCTTCTGTGGGGTTTCTTTCGGTCAGAGGCTTCAGGTGCTCACCTAGTAGGGTTCAGTTTGTTTTATGTGGGACGTATACATTGGTACTTGAGCCAGTGAGGGTCACACAGGTTCCATGTGGGATCTATTTCGAGAAGTGGCTTTTCGGATCCGAAACGGATCCTACGCAGCCGGGCTTGCAGATTGCTTCCTTTAAGTGTACATCCTGAATCCCAAACTGCGTACATCCTGGACTCTATACCCAGATCTTCCAATGTCACTTCATTAAGGACGAGACCTTAAACGAACAATACGATCCCCCATGCTATTTAAGGTGTGTTCCTTAGATGAGGTATTTTTGGAAGATCTAGCCACATAGAAGCCTGAAGCAACTCGAAGGGTCTGGTCCCACGGGATCTTCCCCAGATCATAATAGTGATTCCTCATCTAGAAACCCGACACTCTACTTTTTTATATAGAAACTCAGGAACCCTTCAAGGAACCCTTTAAAGGAACCCTTGAAGGAACCTATATCAATGTACCCTAAACCCTAAATAGGTACCTTGGACCCGTTGGAATGATGGGTCTGGGGCCTGCTGTGCAGTGGCGACAGCCACCGCCGCTGCTGCGGCAGCGAAAGCGGCGGCCAGGCGCCTGGAGCAATGATAGAGTTGCTTCGGGTTTGGTTTCGATAAGGGTTGTTTAAGTTTATAAGGCTGTTTGAGGGTGTGGGGACCGGGTTGTGTTAGGATTTTCATCAGAATACTAACGTTACTAACATGTTAGGTTAGGATTGGCTGGTGCTTAGGCTTAGAGGGTCTAGAACTTTAGGACTTTGGGATTCCGTGGTGTTTCAGATTGACGACCAAAACCTTCTAAAACCCTAAACCCTAAAACCCTAAACCGTAAAACCCTAAAACCTAAAACCCTAAACCCTAAAACCCTAAAACCCTGAACCCAAAACCCTAAACTTTCTTGAGCCCTTCCGCTCCAAGAGGCACAGTACAGACACAGTACCTAGACTCGAGACTGGGGACTACCAAAAAAAAGAGCTAGTACTTAGGGATAGGGTTTAGGGTTTTGGGTTTGGGGTTTAGGGTTTAGGGTTTGGGGACCACCAAAAAAAAACCGAATGCTTAGAGTCGGAGGTTCTAGAGGTTTCACAGCGGTGATCCAAACCCTTCGGGTCGGAGGAACTGAACGTGTTGGGACTCCGGGATCGGAGAGTGTGTGTGTGTGTAAAATAGGTGGGTGGGTGGGGGCGTTAAGTCTGAAAGGGTATGGCAAGTAGTGTTGTTTCGTGGACTTTAGAAATGGGCATCGATGAGGGTGCTTACCATATACTTTGGTCTTAAAGTACTCCCTACAGGCCCTATATCGTCTTCACTATAGTACAGGTCATGTAGGTACCTTAGGGCCAAAATATATACGAACATGGGCACATGAAAGGCGCACGTGTGGTTTGGCGGGACTGCATACCCAAATGTTCTCGAGTTTCGAAACCCAAAGGGGCCATGTACCTTGGCCTTCATGTACTCCTTGTATAGGTACTTTAAGGCCAGTGTGTTTAATTTGCGAGTACATGGCCCCTAAAAAAAAGCATGCACCATCGGAAATACTCAACAACATCCAAGTCTTTTGCCCATGGTTGAGCCCTGGTTGCTACAGCCACAGGCAATGTCGTAGACACAGGCAGACTCAACCAGCAATATTCGAAGTCAACGAAACTCTAACGCCGCTAGTGCCCGCGTCATCCTTCTCTAGGCTCTACCCCGAGGCTCCATAGTAGTTCCTTTTTGGGATTACCTTATAGGATCCTAAGTATAAACCACCAAAAGGAAACTACTATGGAGCCTATGGGTATTGAAAAACGTGCAGACGCAACCATAAACCCAACTGAGACGCCTCAACCCCGCCCCCCCCCCCATGGAAAGCCCTACAGCTGATGTCGGGGTGCATCGGGTTCGGCCCCATGCCCATCCGCGGTGTGCCGAGCCAGTCCTCACACAACATATCTGTGTTTATAGGGTTTCGGGTTTTAGGATTTAGGCTTGCTCAAGGCATTTAACTGTGAATTGGCTAGTGCTTGCTTTATCTCATGCTGCCTCCCAGCTTGCCTATCGACTGATCTGCCTATTTATCGGTTGAGCCTGGGCCAATCTAACCTAACCTAATCCTGATCAATATCCTAATCCTAATCCTAAACTACACGCGCTTGAACATACTGTGTAAATACAGGCATACATACATACTGTATGTGCATATATATATATATGGTCACCCCCCCCCCCAAGATCTACACCCGC
>CAJNJA010004737.1:0-18031 GCA_905231915.1 Symbiodinium necroappetens
GGCGTCGGGGTTGGGACTTTGGAATTGGCCATGGGACGACAAGCCAGCGTCATTGGCATCACTGCCGCTAGCTTTCCCACTCTTTACAACTAGAATGCCCGAGCCTGGCAGCACTGCTTTGTTCGGGCCGTCGTGTGACATGGGGCGGGAATGATCGTGAGAACAGCAGACAACTTGAATGCCAGAACACGGACAATGGGAGCATGAGGCATGACAATGCATTCTTGTGCCTCACGATGTCAAAGCTCGCCCAAGCGTCATAAGGGGTTTCGCGAAGGGCACAGGGTAGGTTGTCCGAGAGCGTGGGCGAGGTAGCATAATGTTGCAGAAGCAGCGCTCAGCTCAGCCCCTGAGTTTTCAGGTCCTCTGGGCAGCACGACACACCGTGGAGCTTGGCAAGGAGAAGGGTCTGAACGAGCCCAAAGCCCTGGCGCTTGTCCGGCACGTCATCCTCAAGGTGGCGAAAGCCCATGGCATGTCGGATGATCAGGCTGCGGCAATGGCAGACATGGCCATCGACCAGGTGGCGGAGAAGATCTGCATCACTCCAAAGTTAGAAGGATACGATGTGACTGAGGAGTCCCTGAACCAGACCGCTGCCTTTAGCGTCAAGGTAGCCTGCGCTCCTGGCTTTTATGGCTCGCCAAAGGCGACAGTCTGCTCGATTTCTGGTGCTCCGTACACGCTCCTGGGCTGCTTCCCGATCGTTTGTTCTACTCCGATCAGCATGGATGGATATCAGGTAACTGAGCTTTCCAGGGCAATCTACCAGTGGAATGTTTCTGCAGCTTGTGACGATTTCTTCGCGGGCACGCCAAAGGTCACACCTTGTTCGGTGCACAACACTCCATACGGACTGACTGGATGTGTCGAAAAGCACTGCTCTACCTCGAAGAAAATCAAGGGCCACGGTTATGACGTGACAGAGGTCTCCACCAGCATGCGTAGCTTCGAGATCAACGTCAAATGTCACGAGTCCTTCAAGGGCGACCCGACAGCACATGTTTGCAAGAAGATGAACGAGCCTTACGAACTTCACGGCTGTACACATCGTGAGTACTGTATCAGCCCTTCTGCTCAGAAGCAGGTTGGGTACGAAATCAACGAAATCGATCTTGAAATCCCTGGGTTTGTCGTGAAGGCTAGCTGCTCGAAGAACTACGTTGGCGAAGCACTGGTAGAAGAGTGCGATGATGATGATGGGGAGTACGTCCTGTCTGGCTGTGAGCCAATGACATGTGCATCTCACATGGCATCTGCGCCGACGGGCTACACGATCACATCCGAGAACTTGGAGGTTCCGGACTTCCAAGTCGACGTCGAGTGTGCCTCTGGCTACATGGGAGATCCTGGTGCCACGGCTTGCTCCACTCAAAGCGGCTCCTACAGTGTCTCTGGCTGTGAACCGAAGAAGTGCGTTGCACCGAAGAGCAAGGTGGGCTACTCCATTGTTAAGGAGGCTTCATTGGACATGCCCACGTTGGATGTTTCCGTAGAATGTGCAGACAAGTACATGGGCACACCGGCGGCCGCTGCCTGCCCGGACCACCTTGGCGAGTATGTCCTCTCGGGTTGCTCCCCGCAAACATGTCTCGAGCCGCTGGATGTGGTCGGTCCTTGCCTCGGTGCACTGCATTAGCGATGCCGGGTGTAGGAAGACCCAGGGTCTGCAGGGTTTGCGTGCGCCGAGGTTACGTCACCCAAGTGGAGTCGCTGCAGCGACCGACTTTCGCGGTAACCGCCAAATGTGCCCGGCTTTACGAGGGTTCTCCTGTGGTGACAGCCTGTGCGCAGCATGACCGGGTCTTCAACTTGTCCGGTTGCAAGCCTTCTGTTTGCTCCAGACCTCCAAACGTCAAGGCTTACACAATTACTGAGGAGAAGTCCCTTGAGATGCGCAGCTTCAATGTGGACGTCAAATGTGCTTTGAACTACACAGGAACTGCGAGTGTGACGGATTGTTCCAAAGCCGACGAGCCCTACACCCTGCATGGCTGCTTTCCCCAGCTTTGCACCAAGCCTTCGAAGGGTGCTACCGAGGGCTATGTGGTCACAGAGAAGTCGCTGGAAAGGCCAAGCTTTGATGTCTCCGCGACATGTGCCGTGGACTACATGGGAAGCCCGGTTGTCTCGGCCTGCAGTGGTCATGACCTCCCCTTCACAGTGTCGGGCTGCAAGCCTGAGACCTGCACAGAGCCCACAGATGCAGAGAAGGAGGGCTATTCCATCACTGTAGCCTCCTTGACCAGGCCCCACTTCAGTGTCGAAATCGACTGTGCAGCCGGCTACACTGGGACCCCCAGTGTCACACGCTGCACCGCACACGGGAGGCCATACACTTTCGGTGGCTGCCATGAGATTGAATGCAGCACGGCCCAGACCTCTAAGGGTTTTGCCATTGTCCACGAGTCCTCCCGGAGACTCACAAGCTGGAACGTCAGCGCCAAGTGTGCGGCCGGATGGTACGGCGAAGTGGTCGTTGAGCCTTGCTCCGAGCATAGGAAGCCTTTCACACTGTCGGGCTGCGCGCCCATGGTCTGCACTTCCCTGAAAGACACTCCTCCAGAAGGGTATGTGGTGAACGCGGAGTCGTCGCTCACAGTGCATAGCTTCGGCGTGAAAGCCAGCTGTGCGCCA
Organism: Symbiodinium necroappetens; assembly: GCA_905231915.1. Lineage (NCBI taxonomy): Eukaryota > Dinophyceae > Suessiales > Symbiodiniaceae > Symbiodinium > Symbiodinium necroappetens. The sequence continues at coordinate 2,638 of CAJNJA010004737.1, forward strand.
GGCTACCACGGAACAGCTCAGGTGGCTTCCTGCAGCTCGCACCAGACGGCTTACACTTTGACCGGGTGCCATCCCATTGTCTGCGCCTCCATGGCACTGGCCCCACCCACTGGATACATCGTCAAGGCCGAGACTTCCTTGGAGCAGCTCAGCTTTGGAGTGAAGACCGAGTGTGCTGCCGGCTACTACGGCACTCCTGTGGCCAAGGCCTGCAAAAGCGAGGGGCTGCCGTACACCCTGGAAGGGTGCAGCGTGAAGGTCTGCAAATCCCGCATCGGCAATGTGCCGCGAGACATCGTTTTGGTCAAGGAAGGCTCTTTGGAGGTGCCGAGCTTCACCATCAATGCCCACTGCCATCCCGGCTACATGAACGAGTCTACCGTTCCCAAGGGCAAGATCAGCGTGCGGCCTTGCACCAAGCACGGAGAGTATTACAAGCTTGAGGGTTGCGAACATGAAGTGTGCGAGTCCATGAGCAAAGACCCTCCAACAGGCTACAAGGTCTTTGCCGAAGAGTCACTTCAAATTACAACTTTCCAGGTGGACATCGGCTGTGATGAGGGTTACACTGGTTCTCCCAAGGTCGGCGTGTGCAAAAACCACGCGCTGCCTTACAGCTTCGCCGGTTGCCGGAAGATCATGTGCACCTCTCCGGTGCTGCCGGCTGGCCACCTTGTCGTTGAAAACGTAAAGACTCAGCTGGACTTCCAGGTGGATGCCTCTTGCGCGGATAAGTATATGGGCACGCCAAAGACTGTGGCTTGCCAAGAGGACGGCAAGCCCTATGCTTTGGATGGTTGTGTGCCAGAAGTCTGCAATGCACCGGCGAGTACTGTGGGCTACACTGTGGTTGAAGGCTCTCTCGAGCGACCGAGCTTCCGGGTGACGGCCACATGCGCTGCTGGCTTTTACGGCACTCCTGTGGTGGCGCCTTGCATGGCACACCACGAGAGCTACAAGCTCTCTGGCTGCCAGCCAGAGCCTTGCATTTCGCCAGATGCTTCGGACACTGTGGCCTACAAGATCAAAGAGGTTAGCCTTGAAGTCCCCACCTTCAACGTCTCGGCCACATGCACGGACGATGCGCTTGGGAATGCTACTACCCATGTTTGCGCGTCAAAGTACAGCAAGTACTCCGTGAAGGGTTGCTCCATCCCCTTCTGCACAAAGCCAGCGGCCCCACAGCTCGTCGGCTACACCGTGGACAAGGAGACGTCGCTGAAGATGCTGAAGTTGGATGTGAAGGTGTCTTGCACGGAGAACTACACGGGCGCCGCTTCGGTGAAGACCTGCCCCGGGCACGGCACGGCGTATTCCGTCGATGGCTGCGTACCTTTCAAGTGTACGTCGGCCGCCCGAAGCAGTGAAGATGGCTTAATTGTCTTTGAGAAATCCCTGCAAAAGCTGGACTTCGAGGTCCATGCAGACTGCGAGGACGGTTTTGGGGGCAAGCCAGAAGTCAAGATCTGTGAGGCTCACAACACGTCATACACAATCGGCGGATGCACCAAGCAATTCTGTGCTTCACCAGTCGGGGATGATACTGCAGGTTCATGGACTGCCTTGGAGCCCGTTGTTGTTTTGTCAGAGTGTAGATGCAGAGTGCCGAAATGATTCGAAACTTGTGTAAGGCTATGTCATCACAGAGAGCAACTTGCATCGGGCGCCCAACATGTTCAGCGTCACAGCGAAGTGTGCCGCGGGCTACTTCGGCACTCCCAAGGTGAGCGTTTGCAAGGGCCCGAATCTACCATATGCCATCGAGGACACACGGGACTAGGGGAACATCGGGGGCAGGGGTGGCAGGATTTAGCACAAGCTTCGTGAATGCAACAGTTTTGCAGGGTTGTGAGCCTGTGGAGTGCAAGTCGCCACGAAACCTCACCAGCAGCGGCTACATGGTGCTTCTCGGCTGTGAGACATGGGGCGGAAGGAGTGATTTGTTGTTCCTTTCTTGTTTTTTTGAGGGGGGGCGGCGGGGCGGCAGGTTTTGTGTGAATCCAAGGTTCGAGAATTCGAAGCAGCTGCCAGACTTCAACGTGAAGGCAGAGTGCCTCGACAAGTTCCTCGGCACGCCCAAGGTCACCCCCTGCGAGTCCCACGAGGAGGTCTACAACCTCACCGGTCGCTTGAGAAGCATCAGATCTCCATCCTCCTGCATATAATTATATAACCGTGTAATCCATGCCAGCTATGTGACACCGGCTTTTGGATAGGTCTTCTTGCGCTTGTCCTGCGTCGGCATTGCATCATGAGCCCGAGGTTGCGAACCAGCGAAGTGTGTTATGCCTAGCAAGGAGGAGCTACAGGCTTATGACTTGGAGGTGAAGTCCCTCGAGAGGCCCTTCTTCAGTGTTGTGCCACGGTGCAAGTACCGTCCCAACGGGAAAGTCACGGAGGGGAAGGTGACTGCTTGCTCCAACCACCTCGAGCCCTTCAAGGTGGAGGGTTGTTTCCTGCAGTGCAACTCCACCTCCTTGGGTGTGGAGCAGGGCTACATCGTGTGTTTAGACAGCAGCTGGCATGTCTTTTGCTTGCCTACTAGTTCTAGTTATCCTCTCGCCTTGAGACCCGAAACCTGAGACCCGAGGCATGAGAAGAACCTCCTGATGCCTGACTTCGATGTGGAGGCGTCCGTAGAAAGACAAGCATCCGCAAGCACGTGACGCTTGAAACACTGGACTAGGGGTGCAAGTCTGCTTTGCTTGTCTAGGAATCTGAATAGAGCTTGGGTGCGGAGGTGTCCTGTGCCCCAGACTATGTCGGGAAGCCTGTCGTCAGCGCCTGCTCGAAGCCACTGACGACCTACAGCGTTTCGGGCTGCAGGCCGATGAAGTGCATTGCACCCACTGCAGAGGCCAAAAAGGACTATGTGGTGAAGGAGACGTCCCTTGAGAAGCCAACTTTCGGAGTGTCGGCCACATGTCTGAAGGGAGGCATGGCCGGGGAGGTTGTCCCTTGCATCTTCGACGGAGAACCCTACACGCTGAAGGGTTGCGACGAGGCCTCCTGTGAGTCTCCCGATCGCACGCAGGAAACCGGCTACACAGTGCACCCTGCCTGCATAAGAGATCGGGGTGCCTGCCTTTCGCTTGACTTCCGCAAAGCAGCCAAGACAGAGAAAATCAGAGCAGTTGCACAGACAGATGAGACCAAGGTACGAGAAGGACCGGCACTTCCGATCCTTCAAGGTCTCTGCCGATTGTTCCGCAGGATTTATGGGACTTGGGGTGGTCCACCGCTGCACCCAGCCCGGAGAAGCTTTCACCCTCACGGGCTGCGAGCCGAAGACTTGCAAAGCTCCCATCGGAATCGAGAAGACGGATTATGACCTCACAGAGTCTTCCTTGGATATCCCGACCTTCAAAGTGGGCGTGAGGTGCCAATGTAACTGTGTGCGCACTGTCAGTCAAAGACGTTAGAGCAAGTGTGGCTTCATGGTGTTTCATGAGTTTGAGTGAGTGTGCTCATACGCCCGCGGCGGCCTTGAGGTGCAAGTATGGAGGGACCGGCACCGCGAAAGTGTGTACCGACCATGACCATGCGTACACCCTGAAGGGTTGTGCGCCTCCAGTCTGCGCAACACCTGCAGAGACAGAAGGCTACGTTGTGTTTCTTGGACGCAGCTATCAGCTATCACCGAATTTGCAAGCGCTTGCACGACACTGCCATGTGTTGAGGACCGAGAACTCCAGGCTCATGCGCGAGTTCCAGGTCTCAGCAAAATGTGCCGCAGGATACATTGGCAAGCCTGTGGCCACCGAGTGCATCGAGCACGACAGGCCCTACGGCTTAGCCGGTTGCGTACCTGTGAAGTGTACGACGCCGGACGCAGACTCTCTGGTGAACTACCTGGTCACGGAGACGTCCTTGGAGCTACCGAGCTATGACGTCACTGCGCGGTGTGCTGATGTCGGCACTCCAGCGAAGTCCATCGCTTGCAAGAAGGATGGGCAGCCTTACGCACTGACGAGATGCAAGCAGCACTGCACCAAGCCAGACGTTATCCCCAAGGGGCATGCGGTGCTGCTTGCCTGCATCGCTGCACTAGGTCTTTCCAGTGTGCAGGTGTGAGCAGTACTCCCTGCTGCCTCTGCAGAGCCTAAGCTCAGGACAGAGAGCAACCTTCTGATTTCCGTTTTCGACGTGAAAGTCGAATGTGGCCAGGGCTACACGGGTGTGCCTATTGTGACTCAGTGCACTTTGGCCGGTGAGCCCTACTCGGTCTCAGGCTGCGCGCCCGAGAAGTGTGCGATACCGCCGGACGAGATTAGCCACAAGTACGAGATCAAGGTGAACTCACTTGAACGCCCAAGCTTTGATGTAGAGGTGCAGTGCAAGGGAGGGCAAACCAGCACTCCCAAAGCGTCAGCCTGTGATGGAGATGGCAAGCCGTTTGGGCTGGAAGGTTGCATGGGACTGCAGTGCACATCTCCGAAAGGAGGGGTGAGCGACGGCTATGTTGTGCAGCTTGCTCAGACCTGTCGGTTTAGGCGTCAAAGGTTGCTCTTCAACTAAAGTGGAGGGCTAGTCTTAGATCAGTTTAGTGAGAACACCGCAAGCTGTGTCTTCGTGCGTTTGTATGTGTTGTGTATGCGAGCATGAGCTTGTCCGTTGCCATGAAACTCTCAGGTACGAGGGGTCCATCATGTCCAACTCCTTCAACGTGCAAGCATCCTGTGCGAAAGGCTACACTGGGCATGCCAAAGCCTCCGCGTGCACAGTTGATGAAGGGCCCTACACTTTGTCCGGCTGCAAGCCCAAGACATGCAAGGCTCCAACGTACATACACCAGGAGCACGTGCAATATGAGGTGACGGAGCGATCACTGGAGATGCCCAGCTTCAGCGTGGGTGTTCGTTGCAAGGGTGAGAAGGCTGGCATCCCGAAGGCCATTCAGTGCGAGGAGGACGGCCAACCCTACCGGCTGGAGGGGTGTAAGCCTCTGGAGTGTTTGTCGCCAAAGGCGAAGAAGGACGACGGATATGTCGTGCAGCTTGGTGGAGGGAAGGAAGTTTCGTGAGTCCGGTTTCTTGACAGTACATGTTGAAAAAGCCTCACATGGCTCTGAGGTATGAGGGATCTCGACAAACGAACCACTTCGAGGTGACAGCGCGCTGTGCCCAAGGCTACAAGGGCCATGCCAAGGTCGAAATGTGTGCCGAGGACCAGACGCCGTACATCCTGTCTGGATGTGAACCCATGAAATGCGTAGAGCCGCGTGAAGTCGAGATGACATCCTATGACCTCACAGTGCATTCGCTGGAACTCCCCAGCTTCAGTGTCTCTGCTAGATGCAAGACCCATCAGAAGAAGGGTGAGGTGGTTCGAGCAGTCCCGTGCAAAGATGATGGTGATGAATTCACCCTGGAGGGATGTGTTCCCGGACAGTGCACTTCTCCGAGCAACGCAGCGAGTGGGGGCTATGTGGTGTGACCTGCTTGCACTGTTTGCAAACACTGCTCCCCTCAGACTCGTAGCGACTCTCAGGTCTCCCTGAGCTGAGGTACGAAGCATCGATGATCGTGAATTCCTTCGATGTGACGGCGAAGTGCGCCGCTGGATACAAAGGCAAGGCATCGGTGGCCGTATGCAAGGACGTCGACGAGCCATACTCTCTAGGTGGCTGCGAGCCAGAGAAATGCACAGAGCCGACCGCTCGTGATATGGAGGGATACGACCTGACGGTCTTCTCACTGGAGCGGCCCAGCTTCAGCGTCGGTCTCAAGTGCACCAGTGGAATTGGCCATGGCAAAGCCAAAGAATGTACAAAGGACGGCGAGCCCTACACGCTGGAGGGCTGTTACATCGGTGAGTGCGCTTCCCCGAGAGAGGACTTGGGCCACGGATACATCGTGTGCTTTGTCAAGCTCAAATATCGTCCATGTTGTTTATATTTTAGCTCCGATTTCAGGGGATGCAGGCAGTTGGGTAGTGCCAGGGTACGGTCGTAGGCTACAGCAGCTCGGTTCCCGCGCCTTGCTAGGTGTGAACCCGTGAAATCATGAGAGCTGACAAAGGAAGACTAGTAACTAATAGCTTTCAGGTATGAGCAGTCGAAGATGCGTCACAACTTCGAAGTGACAGCCGAGTGTGCAAAGGGCTACAGGGGCTTCGCGAAAGTCACGGAGTGCTCGAAAGCAGACGAGCCTTATAACTTGACTGGCTGCGTCCCTGAGACCTGCGTGGAACCGAGTGTGGAAGACTCTGCAAACTACGACTACTCCATCTTCTCTTTGAAGAGGCCCTCCTTTAGTGTGACAGCTCGATGCAAGCACGGCTTCCTCAACGCAACAGCCAGCGAGTGTGCCTACGACGGTGGGCCCTTTGTGCTGCAGGGCTGCAAGGATGCATGTGCCTCTCCCAAGCGAGCGGCGGACGATGGCTACACTGTGTGGCCTGCCTTGTTTAGTAGGGCTTCATAGACGCCAGAAATCGTGTGTCCCAGCTTCCCTCGTCTTCCCCTTTCCTTTGCCTAATCATTAGTCGCCAGGGTGGAAAAGAAGCTCGTGATGGACGAGTTCACAGTCGATGCCCTGTGCATGCCGGATTACAAGGGCACTGCAAAAGTTGCGAAGTGTCCTTCGGCCAGACAGCCTTATGTTCTAAGTGGCTGTGAGCCCAAGAAGTGTGTACTTCCCAGCGCCGAAGATCGGGCCGCGTATGCCTTGACTATCTACAGCACGGATGCCCCCTCCTTCAGCGTTACGGCGAGATGCAAGAATGGAGTTGGGACTGGCAAGGCCAAGAAGTGCTCCGAAGATGGCCAAGCCTTCATCCTGGAGGGCTGCCCTTCCTTGTGCACTTCTCCAAAGAAGACCGCAGATGAGGGCTATGTCGTGTGTCTTGCCTGATTTGCCTGTGCCGCTGTAGTTTTCCGTTCTGCTTCGACGCTAGCCGTATAGTGAGTAGTGGTACTCTAGTAGTCGGCCCTCCCGAAGTCCAGGTTTGAGAGGTCCATGTTGAGGAAGCAGTTTGACGTCGGTGCAATCTGCGCTGATGGCTACAAGGGCAACGCCACCGTGACAAAATGCAAAACAGCAAACGAACCGTACAGCGTGGGCGGCTGTGAGCCAGAAAAGTGCATAGAGCCAAGCTCAACGGAGAAGGCCAACTACAACATCGTCACTTATTCACTAGAGCGACCATCGTTCAGTGTCACAGCCAGATGTAAGAATGGGAAAGGCACTGGCAAGGCCATACCGTGCAGTGGTGACAATATGCCCTACAAACTGGAGGGATGTGGCGCCATCAGCGGTTGATGGCCCCAGGCCAGAAGCAGACAGTGTAAGGGCATGTAAGGGCTGTTCATGTGTAGGGCGAAGCGGCAAAGTGCCGATGCCGGATTAAGCGCCTGCAGCTGGAAAGCTGCTGGAGAAGAGCCGGTTCCAGACTGGCCTCCCTCTCACAGCATCCTGTTAGTTGCTTTTGCCTGAGCAGTCGGTGTTTCATTCAGAAGAGGAGCTTTACGAATGTCATAATGTGTGAGAGATGATCCATGCCTGAGTTGTGGACATTTCACCCAATGTATCTTAGTGCGCAGAAATGCGAGATCAAAAGGGCAGCTCGCATGCTGAGATGCCCATGGCATGTACATCCAGTTGTTCCAGTTGACAGCGTCTTGAGGTGCTTGCCGTTCAATCGAGACCGAAGTAGTTTCGAACAGGTGCAGTATCCCCATCATCTAGCCAGGCTGGTGCACGACCCAGCTCGATAGCAGTGCTCGCAGCTCCACGCGCGCCGCTATAGCACAGCGGAGTCTTGCTGTTCGGTTTCCGTTCGGGTGCCATGCCCTGTGATCCTGAAGAGCAGAATGAAGCTCTTCGTGGCCTTTGCAGGGCCCGAAGAGGAGGCAGATGACCGTCGTAGGATAAGAAGACAGCAAGCAATCGTGAGCCGGAGGTGCGCTTCGTGGTGTTAATCGATGCTGCGAGCACGGTGGATCCTTGTCCTGTCTCAGCCCTCATCAAACTGTCTGTGACTCTAAGGGTTTTCCTTGGTTGAGGCCTCTCTGCGGCAGCGAATCCAAGCAGACTTCCGGTCCGTCTTTCCAAGCAGGCGCGCATTTTGGAAAAGGAGTTTTACTATGCCTTGCTTTGGGCAAGGTTGCCGGTGATCTTTTTCCGCATGGCCAGCGCGCCAAACTCAGCCACGTTGCCCCAAATCACGAGTCTTTTCTCGTGGCCAGTTGGACTGAGGCAGACGGCTTCTTCTTGACAGATGCTGCATCCTCAAATACAGCTCGCCGTGCAAGGTTGTGTGATTCAGCGTAAATTGAAGGCTTTTTCCCATTGTGATGTGTGACAGGAATGACTGTGTATCCAACCCAGTCGGCAAAGCTGCTTACAGCTAATGCGACATAGTGCTACACGGATGGTGGCCGAGAGCCAAGCTGCAGCTGCACCTAGCCGGACCGAGCCTTCGGCAACACCACTGAAGCCCGAGCACACAGAGGAACAGCAGCTGCAATGCCCGTGATCCCTGTGGATAAACCCCGTCCGTCTGTCAGTCCCCGCCTTCGACAAGACATGTTCCAATTGCTCGGCTCGTGCCAGTTCTTTGCTCGAGGCAGCCGTGGTGGGCGAAGTGCTCGACGATGGCAGCACGGTGCGCATTTCAGAGCGGTGTCCTGCTGCCCCCTGACCTGGCTTGCGGGCCTGCAGGTGACCTGCCACCGCGCAGATTCTGAGGCGAGCGGAGCATCGGTCGTGCGAAATTGTGGCAGAGAAGTTACAGGAGCCCCTGCTACACGGCAGGTGACGGGCGCACCGTTGCCAGACAAGCCCAGCACAAGACCCAGGCTGCAAGTCGCTTCATCGAAAGCTTTCCCGCTGACACTTGTAGGCTTGGAGGAAGTGAGGGGCATCTTCGCATCCTTCCGGGCACAGGACCGGACGCCTCGCTTGCAAGCTGTTGAGGCGAGACTTCTAGCTTGCATCATTGGCAATTGGGTTGTACACAGATTTCCTACATCGCCCGGACGGTCTGCCACGCCGCGCTGAAAGCCCATGGTGAGGAGCCATACTAAGTACACCAACAAAGCAGTCTTTTCGTGCTTGTCGCCGTCGCACATGAGGCCAGCTCCGAGGCCATGTCCATCCTGCTCGCCTGCGCCTCGCCACTCACTGGTTGTTTGAGTGCAAGCTGCAGCTTTCAATGCAAGGCCATGCTGATGCTTGGGGGTCCACAGCTCCTTCAGGCTCTGCTGGCTCCTGAAGACCTGGACGGCTGGGAGAGACGCCTCTCTGAAAGGTCCGGACAGATGCCCTGGACATTCTGGGGTTCTGGCCTAAGGGTCCCTTTTTCGTGCATGAGAGGGAGCGATATATTACTCTGTCAGGAGGCTGCTGCCGGCCCAGGCTGGATTGAGCTGGGTTGGCCTATAAGCCAGTAGATAGCCCCTTTTCAACGGGCGGTATAGAGTCTAGATGCGTTATAAACTGGCGTGAAGCACACGAACTTGGTCTCGCGTTTGATGCACCGCAGAGACTGAACTTTTGCTTTGATCCTCCGTTCTTCTCCACCTGGCAGGACGGTGCAGCCTTGCCGGGCTTCCTCGCAGCTGGTGGCCTCTTCGTTCTGCCGGGATCTTGACAGGCGTTCTTGAAGTGTCAAGTGCTCTTTGACTGCTTTGGAAGGCTCGGCTTGCTCTCGCCTTCCACCAAGCTGGATTCCGATCCCGAGGCCGGCTGCAGCTTTTCGGTTGTGAGGCTCCAGGCTAAAGGCTTGGGAATTGCCCGCGCAAAGGAAGACCCGGCCCTAGGGCCCGGCAGTTTATGGGGTGGGGACCAGGGTGAACGTGGACCGACGAGCGTCCACCCCTACTCTCCCCAGTACCGTGCTAGGGCTGGGACGACACCAGACCAAGTATTCAGCGAACTTTTCTACATGTCAATGATGGCGGAACACAGCTTTGCGGACGCGCATCAGGCGACGCGTTCCCCAAAGCAAAGAGCCCAGAGCTCGCCACCTCCTTTTCAGGCCGCTCCCTGAAAAGCCATGATGGGACTCCGAAGGAAGCCGGAGCCCTTCACCTTAGAGGGCCCTGAGAGGGCCCTGGAACGCAGGGCCTTTCAGGGCCCTTGCTTGCAGATGCGCTTCTTCTCGGACCCACAGCTTGTCGGCTCGCCTGGGCCTGCCAAGCGTGCACACTTGGGCTTTGCGCCGGACCGTTGCCCAGCCTGGGCGCCACGCTCGGCTTTCTGCCTCCTTCTGTCAGAAGCGTCTGAGATTCTCCTGGAGCCATCTCCTCCCCTGACACTCTCGGCCTTGGGCCCTTCTAGCATGCTCAAGGAGGTCCAGGCCGATGTTTCCTGTAGCAGGCCTGCCATCGGATCGCTATTAGACTCATAAGACTTGAGGATTCCTGCTCGGCTAGCAAAGGCCGCCGGATTCCCTTCCCAGGTATCTCGAAAGGCTTGGGGCCAGCCGCTGACTGGCTACTGCCGCGGGTGTTTTGTCCTTTCGGACGAGGATGCTCCCTCTTGAGTCCTCTCTCTCGTTTCACCAGACTTCAGGGACTAGGTGATCTTCTTCTGCGACCATAACGCAGAGAATGGAAAGCACAAATGGGATGGTTGCAGGCGCTCCCCTCTCTCCCCGCGAAGACCTGGTGTCTCAGTTCCTGGCACCTTACCCTGCGTGATGCCTTGAAGTTAAATCGGAATTGTTGCCACAGGTGCTGGAAAAGACCATGCAGCTCTTCCTGGAGCTGGTGTTGCAGCACGGCGTGGGCCCAAACTGGACACAGCAGTTTCTACCAGCACCTGCGCACGCCCCACCGGCTCAGACCAGCTCTAGCAGTCATCAACAGCACTTTCTCTGTCTCTCTCTCTCTCACTCCCTGTCTCCCTCTCTCTCCACCTGTGTTCCCTGTGCATGCAGGCACTGCCCTGGCGCCAGTGCTGGAGGACGGCTTTTGTTGGACGAGGCTTTTGGCGAGCTTGATGCGGGCGCGCTCGGCGGAACTGGAAGGACTGTCATCCCGTCATCCTGATGCAAAAACTGGCGCAAGCTGCTCAACCCGTCCTGTTTCCAGAGTGTTTCGCAGTCAGCCTTGTTCATTGCATGTATCAGGAAGGACTCCAGGTGCACCTCCCGGATGAAGCAAAATGCCGAGAACCCACCGCAGGAGTGAGAAAACTCACCTGTGGAACTGTCGCGGCTGCTTTGAAGTTCAAAGCATTGCTCAGGCATATGCAGCACGGAAGGCATTGGAGCATGTGCCTTAAATGTTTTCAACGAGGACAACTGGCGCTGTGACTGTGGCACCGAGGAAGGTTGGCGTCGGGAGTGCGAGCACCATGACTGCCAAAGAAGGCCGAAGATCCCAGCAGGACCTCAGATACCTCAGGATGCTCCGCCGCTCTTTTGCTGGTTCCCGGAGGTGGCCTGGGCGCGGGCTGCGCGGGCGGGAGCGAGGGAAAGCCACAAGTCGAAAGAAGCAGGCAACGCAGCAGCTCGTGCCGCTCTTGGCGGCTGGAGTGGCGGCTGCCGACTGGCAGGTTGCAGTCAGCTGGTGCTGCTGTCGCGCACGGAGGCTACTCTCCGTCAGGCTGCCCCTCTCTTCCCTCTCTCTTCGCGATCGTAGACGTGCAGAGAAGCACCGATCAAGAGAGTTTGCATGTGTGCCAGGCAGGAATGGCTCTCTGTCTGAGAGGCCACCACAAAGGAAACCCGTGATGACGGAAGCGCGGCTTGGAACCAGGACGCCAACTCCGATTCTACCTGGAGGGATGACTCTTCGACTCTTGCCCCCGCCTTGGAACAGAGCCGCCACGCCGCCACGATCCGCCACACATGTTTCTTCAGCTCGGGTGTTCCAGGCTGGACCAGAGGAAGCTCAGTTTGGACTCCTCTGCCTTGGGCCAGGCCCTGTCGGAGTTCGAGGCCAGAGCGGAGCCTCGCTGTGCCGCGCCAGCCCTGCGCATCGTTGCGCGGCGGAGGCCAAGGTCGTCAGCAGCCAGGAGGCTGCTCGTCTCTCGTCTCTTGAGCCTTGGATCCGCTTCCGGCTTACATCGGCTTACAGGGTGCCCTCCATGAACTGGCAGCAGACTCCGGGTTCGCCGAGGTCCTGGTGTTCTCAAGCTTCATGCGGCCATGATCATGCACCGTGTCGCAGGTCCTGTCGAAGGCACTGCAGTCAGCAGCAAGAGGTGGAGCCTTGTCGGGGGCCCAGTCCAATCAGTTCCTTCGACGACTCCTCGCCGTGCTGCTGACAAAGCCCTTGTCTCACATCGATTTTGCGCGAGGCATCTGCTACCCAGCTTGGGCAGAGTCCTAGTCCGCCTCAGAGGCTGGACTACGAATAACAGACGCCCTGTTTAAAGGGTTTCTTGAGCATCTTTCTCTCTCTGTGACTGTTACATATATAATGTATGTGTGTGTATATATATATACTATATAATATATATAATATATATATATATATATATATAATATATATATATATAAAATATATATCTATCTCTCTCGCTCTCTCTTTGTCTCTCTTGCCGTATTTCCCTGCACTCTACCCTTGACGGTCGCACTTCAGAAAGGGGAGCCTCGGTCGCGGGCGGCCTTCGTCCGACAGCTGGGCCGCTACCTTCGCTTCGGGGAAGCCCTCGAGGCCGTTGGGCTTCGGGAAAACCGGGCTCTTTCGTGCCGGGGTTTGCCAGCATTCTTCTGATCATACCAGGATATTTAGGCGATGACTGCATGGTTTGGAGCCGCTCTGAGGTGCTCCAGTCATCCTGGGCGAATCTGCCAGAGGCTCTGAGGCACACATGTGATGGGGTGGGCTTTGAGTGTGCAGGTTACCAAGTGTCTGCACTCTCCGTAGCTTAGCACTGTAGTCTATGTGCCAAGCAGTCCGGGAGAGTACAGAGTGGTGAAGAGGTCGGCCATGCTGGATTCGATGGAGGAGATGATGCAGCAGATTGCTTTAGCCTCTGAGTAACTCCGGCCCCAGACGCGAATGCGCGCTTGCCACATAGTGCAAGCTTGGCAGCGGTTTCCGATCATGTAACCTGCAAAACGGGTTCGTGGCAGAGGGCCAGCAGTTGAGAGTTAGTTTGCTGTCAAGAATTCTTGAGGCTAGATCATCCACCCATGCGCACGAGCAGCAGTCCGTGCAGGCAGGAAGTATACTGCCGCCTGGGCCACAAAGCGCTTTGAAGATGGCGCTTTGCCGTTGAAGCCAGGTGCTGCTGCAAGAGCACGTTCCTGCGGAGCTCCAGGTTTGTGGGCTCCTCTTGTTTGCATTCAGGCGATGGCTGGTGTCAGTGGGCAGGCCTTCGCGCTGCGTATGCTACGGAGACTGGTGGACCCTGACGGCGCCAACGCCCCGAGAGACCGGCAGTGGTGCCATGACGCCAGCCGCCAGTCTCTTGCAGTCTCGGGACCCTTGAGGTCTCCGGTTCGACGTTCCGGATGTCTCCGAAGGCATCATGGTGCGTTTGGGTTCTGGGAGTTGTCTTCGAAAACCCGGGAGGCCATCAACTCCGGGCTCATGCATGTCATGCCCAGGCACCCGCTCGCGTGCCCACGCCTCGGCTTGATAGCGCCGTGAAGCTTCTTTGGCTGGCTTGTGCAATCTTCGAGGCCTGGACATTCTGGGTACACTGGCCCTCAAGGAGGCCGGAAAGCCTTGCAACCCTGCCCCAAAGGCCTTGGGCCTTGGAGCTCTGAAAGTCAGCGAATGCCGCTAGGACTTCCGGCAGTTCTTCGCGAACCAGGCTTCGCTTCTCAAGTTCCTCGCGCACTGCTGCACTCAGCTCTTCGCTTGGTCAGCTCTTGCCGGATTTTGAGGAGAACATATGTTTTGACGACAGAGGTGTTCGCGTTTTCCGCAATCAGGGGGCGCAGTTGGGAACGGAGATTGGATGCTCTCATGATTGTCCGCGATTAGGGCGCGCAGTTGGGAACGGAGATTATCAAGGCTTGGGCATGGACGCCCTGGTGATGGCAATTAGGATGCACAGTTGGGAGTGGAGATTTTTAGGGTTTGGACCTGGATGCTCTGGTGATCACACGAAATTGGGAACGGTTGTTAGGGTTTGGGCATTGGATGCTCTGGTGATCGCATGCAGTTCGGAATGGACATTAGTGGGGTTTGGGCATGGATGCTCCGGTGATCGCCGCAATGAGGGCACGCAGTTGGGAACGGAGATTTTGAGGGTTGGGGCATGGATGCTTTGGTGATCGCGCGCAAGCAGGAATCAGTGTTAGCAGCTGGGGTTGGGCATGGAAGTTCCGGTGATTGCGCGCAATTAGGAATGGACGTTAGTAGAATTTGGGCATGGATGCTCTGGTGATCGCCCGCAATGAGGGCGTGCAGTTGACAACGAAGATTCTTAGGGCTTGGGCATGGATGCTCTGGTCATCGCGCGCAATCAAGAAGTGATGGTTCTAGGGTTTGAGCACGGGTGCTCTTGTGATCGCACGTTGTTAGGGATGGACGTTCTTAGGGTTTGGGCATGGATGCTCTGGTGATCGCACGCAAATTAGGAAAGGACGTTATGAGGGTTAGATCGTGGATGTTTTTGTGATCACACGCAGTCAGGAATGGTCGTTGTTAGGGTCTGAGCATAGATGCCTTGGTGATCGCACGCAATTAGGAATGGACGTCGTTAGGGTTTGGGTATGAAAGCTTTGATGGTCGCACGCAATTACATTAGGAATGAACATTATTAGGGTTTGGGCATGGTTGCGCTTGTAGTCGCACGCAATTAGGAGCACGCTTTTAGACTTTGGCCTGGGTGCTCTGGTGATCGGACGCAATGAGGAATGGATGCTATTTGAGAGTTCTCTGGTGATCGCAGGCAACTAGGAATCGACGTTAAGATGCTTGGATCACGGATGCCCTGGTGATCGCACGCAATTAGGAATGAACGTTCTTAGGGTTCGACGTTCTTAACCCAAGAGAACATGGACGTTTGCACGGTATGCACGGCAAAAGTGCGGCAGAAGCACGCGAAATTCCCAGGTCAGATACGGACGTGGCTGCTGCTGCTTCTGCCGCTGCTGCTGCTACCACCAGCAGCACCACCACCACCACTACCTCCCCCGCCGCCTCCTCCTCCTCGTGCAATTTCTCCTTCCACCACCACCACAACAACAACAACTACAACTACTACAACTACAACTACAACTACAACTACAACTACAACTACAACTACAACTACTACTACTCGACAAATCTTTTGTAGTCCGCGGCCCGCGACAGAAGCCCAACGTGTGAGCTGTGTTTTCGTGTTCGAGCTTCTTTAGGTCAGGGGGGGCCAAGCACGTCATTAAGCCCCCCCCAACCCTCCGGAAGAAAGATGAAGGCATAATCGAACATCCGAGATCAAAAGACAGGAATCAGTCGGGGCGCCGAGTGGGCCCAGTCACCACTACTACTACTACTACT
>CAJNJA010004748.1:443-18030 GCA_905231915.1 Symbiodinium necroappetens
TCTGACTTTACATAGCGCTAAACTCTTCGCACATGATGCTTTCGGGCCACTTGTCTTCTAGTTCTTTCCTCAGTCGACAAGGATCGGTAGATTGAAGCGCGAACAAGTCTGGCTGGAGGTTATTCAGCTCCCCCAAGCCGGCTATGCAAGCCTCAAGGCCATGGGATTCAGCTTTGGAGGTGTCCAGACGTTTCTCCGGTTTCTGGAGCGACTCTCTGCAGCGAGTTCGGAGCAAATTAAATCCTGGTGCAAGGGAGCCGCGGCACGCTAATCACCGAGGGCTCCATGGATTTCTGGTCTCAGTGTCGAGACCCCGATGCTTGAGTGTCACCTCAGCCGAGAGCGTAGGCGCGGAGCACCATCCTGGACTATGGCGAGCTGCTGGGCAACGCATTCGGGCCGCTGCTGAAGTTGGCCCACGGACCCAGAGACAAAGCTAAAACCAAAGCCGAAGCTCGGCTTTGCCTGAGGTCTTGGACAAGCCACAATCGGAGGCGCACGTTACCGCCAGTGCTGTGGGAGGCGAAGGAGCTGTGTTGCGAAGGCCTTTCAACGGCTCGGGGATCTTCTGAGCAATACCGTGGCCTTCGAGGTCTCTGCGCCCGTGCACCCAGTGAAGAGATGGAGAGGAGATGGCGGGAGTGAGGAGGTCAGCCGATTGAAATTTCTCCTTGCATACTTGCCCATCCCGTCATTGAAGCGCACAGCCGTGACTATCCATCAAATACAGAGTGGGCGGGATTGTGTTGTTCGAGGTCGGACGGGGGCAGCGAGCCCTTGACGACAGAGGCCCGGGATAGCACGCCCGCATGGCAGAGAGAGTTCAGCCGGGTATGCTTCGAGAGTTGGATGCGGCAAGTTGTCCCAGGCCCAATCAGCTTTTGCTCGCTGTAGGAGGAAACTTGCCAATCAGGTCTCGCGCGAGCCGAGCGACTGGAGTGATGGGTCCTCACCTGCTTTTGCGTCCGCGACTCAAGTTTGATACCAAGCATCGCCAAGTGGCCTTGGGGCCGAGGCTGGTTCAAGCTTTTCGCAGTCAAGTCTTGTACCTCAAGTTGGTGCGAGTGACGTTCACCCAGGTATCAGCTCTACCATGTCTGGGCACGCTTGCGAGGCCTGGAATTACTTTTCTCTTGATCGGTTGAAAATTGTGTAGATCTCCGCAGGTCTGCATTCGCGTTCCTGAACACATGAAATTTGTGCAAGCAGTTGTAGGCTAGAGTTGAGCATTGAGTTGAGCCAGACTCGGCATGGAGCTGCAGGCCTCAACCATGCCTGCGCGCAGGCCAAGAGGAAGGAGCTTCACCAATCAATAACGTAACAAGACAGTCCTGCGTCTGTCCTGAGTCCTGCGGAGCTGAAGCAAGTTAGACAAGTATGCTGAGACTGCAAGGATTCAAGTCGTGGCTAGGCGTGTGTTGTGTTTTTTTCGAGCACTGTGGGCTGATGCGAATTGGCTTCCCAGGAGTTCGAGCTGCGAGCCTCAGCTCCAGCCTGAGAGCCGCAGCGTGCAAGTCACATCTGCGGTTCACCAGAGGAAGAGGGAGAGACTCAGAGAGGGCTTTACAATGCAGCACTCCTTTGGAAATGCCGTGCACTTCACGATGCCCCGCGGTTTTTCAGCATCGGCTTGACCAGTGGCAACATTGCGTTTGACAGTGAAGTCCCCTGCTTCGTGCTCGCACAGGCCTCTGGCGCTGAGGGTCTCGCGGTGGGCTCAGGGCAAGCCGTGGAAGTGAAAGGAAACTCCGCTAACTACGGAGCCTCCGCTCCGGCGGATGGCCCCGCTGCCGCTGCGAGGCCTGTGCGTACATGCTTGGAGCGAACTCCGTCTCCGGGTCGGGGACGCAGCGGTTTTTTTTTTTTGTTGCTGATTTCGGGTGGATTTCGGTGGGAGAGCCTGAGCCTGAGGTGCGCATCCCTCGCCTCGCATGCTCCTCTGCAGTCGCTCGGATGAAAGACTGGGGTCGCAGTTTGCCGAAGTTTAGGGCTCAATGGAATGTGATGTGACATGACCGACAAGTTCTTCCATCGTGCGCGGCTGCCATTTCTTGTGTTTTGTGCCTGGTTGCACAGGTATCTCTTCATGCTCGATCGCATCGGTGCTCAGGCCAGAACCGTTCATGCAAAGAGCCGGATCAACGTCTTCCCGCTGTAGCTGAACTGCTTCCCGAGAAGCCGAGATGTGCGTTCAAGGCTACCGGTACGGGTTGCCGCAGGGTCTCCTCCATTGATGCCGACATGTCAGCTGAGGTGTCGCTTTGCTCGCAGCGGTCCTTGGGTGGTGTCGGCGAGGCATGTCCAACGGCTGTGCTGTGAGGAACCAGCGGTGCTCCGTTTCCCATTGCGCAGTTCCGCGTCCATTGCAGCGTCCAGGCGGGGGCTGCGGCGCTGGACGCCCTCTTTCGAAGCGGCGTCCGCGTGGCGCTGTGCAGCGAGGAGGGAATGCCTGTCTGCCTCACCTTGCTCGGCAGCATAGGCACGGGATGTGGTGCGATTACGTGCGAATCTTCTGGAAGAGCCGAGTGGATTCAGACGCCCTCAAGCTAGAAACTGTTCGTCGGAGTAGTGGGGTCCTTCCGCATGCCACTCGCGCCTCTTGAGGATCCCACCGTCTCACACCAGGGCGACGATCCTTTGGGTCAGGACGGGCCATGAGACTCGAAGAAGCATCTTCGTGCGAGCGCTTGCCCGAGGAGTTTGGCCTTGCCCGGCGATTGCTCAACCTTGGTGCAGCGGATGCGGCTGAGCTCTGCCGTCACGTGGCCATGGGAATGTCAGGGCGTGTGGGCATGGCAATCGTAGGGCAGAGGAATCTTGGAGCTTATCCGAGGCAACTCCCGACTGCTCTCCGGTTTCGAAGCCCTGCGGAGCGATTCTGCGGAAGGCGACGAGGACCAAGTGCCTGGCCGGTCTTCGAACTTGAGGTACTTTACGCAGCATGACGAGGGCATCTTTTGTTTTGTTTTTGCCAGGATGATGCCGCAGGCCCCGGGCGAGCCTGCCAAATCTACTAGGGGCGGTCTCGATGTTTTGGGTACTCGAAGTGTTCTTGTTCGACTGCACCCTACTTCGGCTCAACATTTCTGCGCACATCAGCTTTGCAATGTCAGCAAGAGCCATGACCTGAAACCCAACTCTTCCAGCGGCATCTCTCTCCGAACAGAGGCAGCCGCCGTGTGCGGGAGCGCTTTCGCCAGGCGAGGCGGAGGGAGGAGCACAGGTCTCAGCAAAGGACAAACCGGCAATGGTAGCCGTCCACGAGACGCTCGCTGCTCGCCTTTGAGGTTTGCTTTCCTCACACGCCTGATCCCAGAGAAAGACCAGGGCGACTTCTGACCTTGATGCGGTTTCGGCTGTGCCAGCTATTTAAGAAGTCCGTTGAGTGTAAAAACTCTTTCAGCACCCGACAATGCCCGAACCCGGAGCTCCCCATGTTGCAGAGCTTGGCAGCTTAAATATGGCTGCTAGGCATCTGCACTACCAGATTGGCACTAAAAACGTGCCTATCAGGACATGCAGAGCAGGCCGAAAGTGCCAGCTGTAGGAGTGTCTTGGGCGTGTCTCCCTGGGATCCAAAACAGGTTCATCGGGCTTCACCATGCTGAGCAACTCTTTAGCCCTTGCATCCATGTCCATTCAAGCTCTGTTCCAGTTGATGGGTTGCCCTCAGCTTGTTTAGTTTTCTTGCGGGACCAAGCTGCAGATGCTAGGCTGCTAGGAGAGAAGCACGGCATTCTCTAACCATGTGCTCTGAGAACTCAAGCTTCGAAAGTGCTGCGGATGTGTCTGCTGAGACTCGATTCGGCCACATACTCACAACCCAGCAGATAGAGGACCATCCTTCCAGCTGGGGGGCGGACGGCGAGGCATCCACATACTCCACGTCCAGAGAAGATAGCGGAGCCGTCATCTCCGCTCTCCAAGCGCCTGACGTCTGCCGCGAAAGGCATTATGTCAGCCGGCAGAAGGACAGCGGCGAAGCCATGCAGGCACAGGCACGTTTGCCACCACCGTTGGTGGCTCCGACTGGCGACAATACCCAGGAAACCAGAACCAATCACCTGCCTTCGGCATGACTTGCGAAGGGGCAAAAAGCTGCACAGATTCAACAGTATCGGTGGCAGCCCTCCGACTCTCACTCCGTCGGGCAACAGCCCATTGCAGCATTCCCAGCAGCGCCTGCACTTTACGCCGCCCGGTACGGCCCAGCAAGACAGGCCCTCCTCCTCCTCATCCTGCTCCCTGACTTCCTGTTTGTCTGCTTGCGCCACGTCCTCATCTACATCTTCCAGTCTTGGCGGGCCAGTCTCCGGAGTAACCCAGATGTTGGTATCATCGAAGACGCGAACGAAAATGCAGTGAATTGGTTTCATATCCCTCAACCACTTCATGAACATTTCCTTCTGCGCCATCAAATGAGAGCGGA
The DNA here is from genome assembly GCA_905231915.1 of Symbiodinium necroappetens. Lineage (NCBI taxonomy): Eukaryota > Dinophyceae > Suessiales > Symbiodiniaceae > Symbiodinium > Symbiodinium necroappetens. The sequence goes on from CAJNJA010004748.1 coordinate 4,873, forward strand.
TCCCAACTGTTCTGTAACGTGCCAGGCAGCTGTCCTTCCTCGTGGTACCGGAGTAGCCGCTGATGTTGCCATCGTGATCGAAGAACTGATAGTACTCCTGCCTTGGATCTACAGATTATGATTCATGATTGTGCGAATTTATATTAATGTGCAATAGTAGATGTCGACAGACAATGGACATGGACCGACCGTGGACCGTAGACCGTAGACCGGTATTAAAGTGTTGAACGAACCTCACAAAATATGGTTAAAATGTGCAGGGGTTTTCGTGGACAATGAACCCATGATGGATGTTTGATCAACCCGAATCATGTTTATAAAGCCCCAAACCTCCGAAAACCCCAAACCTCCAGAAACCCTGAAAAAACCTTGAAGCTTTGCCCAAATCCAGTGCATTGCTAACCCTGCAGGCGAGCCCGAAAATCCGAAGCCCGAAAACCTCACCCGAAACCTTGCGATGTTGATGTTGCAACTTTCCTGCCAACCAGGATCCCGACTGCGGTCTACCGTTTACTGATGATTCAACTTAAGAAGCTTCAGGCCTCTGCAACAACAGTAGCATTGCCACTCTGAACCCAAAACCCGGACTCTCTCTCTTCTTATTGATTGATAGGCCGCATCTCCGTCCCGACGCGCTGCAGCGCGGACGTGATCATCAGCTGGCTTTCGCTGCCATTTGCACTACGAAACTAGGAAGCTCCACAGAGTTCCCCGACGCCAGTCCTTTCTCCATCATGCGCAACATAGCTGCCCGTTGACTAATTAACAGCTCGGCTTGCATAACTGGTTTTCTAGGAGAAATACAGAATCGAATAGGTTTTCTAAGAAAAATAAAGAATCGATTTCAGGCTTTTTAGGAGGTCGCGGTAAGTTCTGCCCTCGCTTGGGTTGTAGTTTGTTTCGGCAGTGCTTTGAACGGTATTTCTAGCAGTCCTGCCCTCGCTTGGGTTCCGGGGGTAAACCGGAGGCCGCTGTAGTCTGTTTGTTCGATGTGCTGGATGTTTCTCACAAATCCTTGCGAAGTGAACAAGTCAACGTATGTAGTATGTAAAAATAGGCATCCGTCTAGACACCTCAAAAACATGTGCAGATCCCATGTGAAACACTTCCGACGGAACTTTTGCACATAGGGACGAGGTCAGCGGCACTGCACCTATTGTAGCTTTCTCTTAAACTCCTCACCGTTTGCTGTCAATTGAGTCAGCCTCCAAGTTCCCAGCTTGAACCGAGCCTGCCGCGTGTCTGGCTTGGATCTTTGACCGCGTGTTCAAAATGCCGCTTACAGACGGATGAAGCCTGAAATTGTTTCTCAACGTTTTATCGGCTTGCCGATATGGGCCTGGCGCCAGCACCAGGGTCGCCGACTTTGCACGAATGAGCCGAAGCCGCGAAAGCCAAGAATGGACCAACCGGCACGAACGACATAATCGTTGGCCACCTCGGATTGGTGGGTGGGACGTTTCCGGACCAGCTTACCGCTCATTGAGGGAAGTGTCACATGTCAGAAAGACTTCCAAGCCAATTCCCAATGAGTGGGCGTCATGATGTCATATGCGAGGCAGTCAGTGAGTACTTTCCTTCAAACGTGCGTCTTGGCATGACCGAAATGACCAGGTTCATTCTTGACAATCAGTTTGTTCGCCTTGCGGGGGAGCCAGGATGCTTCAAAGTACAGTGTGGAGCCGGCATGGGTATATGCTGCGCAGGGGATCTAGCAGACCTCGCATTCTACAAGATGGTTGAGCAAACATGGGTGCCATCGCATACTACACGTGATGATTTTCAAATCATCTGTTATTTCAGATTTAGAGATGACGGGATCTACATCCTCAACTGCCCTAGATCAAAAACGACTCGAATTTGCACAGTCGCTGAAACGGCGTGCTGGATGTTTCAAAGTGCAATATGAGGCATCCGGCTTTGACTCAATCACGATGCTGGATGTCGAGTTTTATCGTGGGCATCAATGGCATTCCACTGGAGTGTTGGACCATAGGTTGTTTCGGAAGGAAACTTCGCAGTGGTCTCCACTCCTTCCGTCATCTTTCCACAATCCTGTCATTCACAGGTCAGTTCTTAAAGCCCAGCTGGAAAGAATTCAGCGAAAGCACAGCAATTCAGCTGCAGCTGCCAGGGATGTAAAGTGTTTCCAGAGTAATTACCTGGCTTGCACAGGTCTCTCTCTGTAGATCTTCTCTCGAGCCCACCCTGTAAGAAGTTAAAGGTTTTGTTGCCCCGCCTCATTCTGCCCTTCAGGGCCGAATGGCAGGCAGTATCATTCTCAAGCCTCGCCCTGCGAAGCTGGAACGAGGTTGGAATGAAAAAAAGTTCAGACTTTCACGTCCTGCAGGTCAGCTGGCGCTTGTCTAACAAGCACGTTGTTGACATCATCAGGTCTTTTATATACGGTGGCGCTTGGGGTAGGTAGGGGGGGTCTGTTTTTGTTATGTCACAGAGCGCTGAGAAACAGCGAACGGTGCATTGAATATGTTAACGTCCCGGCAATTTTGTGGTTGCAAGCTGCTAGACCGCTAAGCCGAGCGAGGGCACACCCAGCTTTTCGGACGAGTGCTGGGGGCAGCTTAGTTTCCAAAAGGCGCCTTGATCCTTGCTGTGCTCCCTTTAGTAGTAGCAGCTGGCTTTCGCTGCCATTTGCACTACGGAACTAGGAAGCTCCACAGAGTTCTCCGACGCCAGTCCTTTCTCCATCATGCGCAACATAGCTGCCCGTTGACTAACTAACAGCTCGGCTTGCATAACTGGTTTTCTAGGAGAAATACAGAATCGAATAGGTTTTCTAAGAAAAATAAAGAATCGATTTCAGGTTTTTTAGGAGGTCGCGGTATGCGTTGTGCAAGCCATCTGCGCGAGATGCAGATTCTGTCCGGATCTTGCATCATCTTTGCATTCCTACATAACATGGCTTTGTCTTTGTGAGGTTGTTCTACGAAAACATGGCAGTGCTTTGAACGGTATTTCTAGCAGTCCTGCCCTCGCTTGGGTTCCGGGGGTAAACCGGAGGCCGCTGTAGTCTGTTTGTTCGATGTGCTGGATGTTTCTCACAAATCCTTGCGAAGTGAACAAGTCAACGTATGTAGTATGTAAAAATAGGCATCCGTCTAGACACCTCAAAAACATGTGCAGATCCCATGTGAAACACTTCCGACGGAACTTTTGCACATAGGGACGAGGTCAGCGGCACTGCACCTATTGTAGCTTTCTCTTAAACTCCTCACCGTTTGCTGTCAATTGAGTCAGCCTCCAAGTTCCCAGCTTGAACCGAGCTTGCCGCGTGTCTGGCTTGGATCTTTGACCGCGTGTTCAAAATGCCGCTTACAGATGGATGATGCCTGAAATTGTTTCTCAACGTTTTATCGGCTTGCCGATATGGGCCTGGCGCCAGCACCAGGGTCGCCGACTTTGCACGGACTTGGGGCGGAGGGGGTGCGGGGCGCGTGCAATCGTTGCGCCATCGGGTTGCAGGCACAAAGGTACGTCGAACATTTGCGTGGCATTGGTGGCTCCGAAAAAGGAGCCGTTGACTTCTTTGTAGGTGCTGGTAGATGCAATGTGAGGTGCTGCGGCCTGACCAACAGAGCGCCAGCGCATCTTGGAACGTATCAAGGAAACGTAACCTGCACCAGAAAACTACGATTCCGATTCGTTCCACTTCCAGTACAGGCGCGCTCAATGTCGCTGACTTGCGCACTATCTATGTAGATAGACTCAAATAGGAGTAGCAATGACGTAACCATCAAATGAGCCAAAGCCGCGAAAGCCAAGAATGGACCAACCGGCACGAACGACATAATCGTTGGCCACCTCGGATTGGTGGGTGGGAGGTTTCCGGACCAGCTTACCGCTCATTGAGGGAAGTGTCACATGCCCAGCAGGTATGCAGCGGACAGGTCGCGAAATCTACGTCTTGTTTCTGCGTCCTTGGGAACTTTGAGGAACATACGTGCAAATGATTCAACGATTTGATCGAGCGCAGCACGAATGTGTAAGCACACAAACCCGATTCACCACGCTTGACAAGGGGACAAAACAAACAACATCCACCGACTGGAATCTTGTGCATGGCATCCGCTCACGATTGTCTGTGTTGCTTGGTTACGGCCCACCAGAAGACACGCAGCCAGTCACACCTCGTACGCAGAGGTCGCCTCAACATTTCAGAAAATGTGCTGGATGGGGACCCGTTCACAGAATTGCACCAAAGTTCCCTGAATTTCATGTGCCACTGGTGACGTCTCCACACGCTTGGCACAGGAACGCCACAGTCCGTCACCATTCTGAACAGACGTTTGGGCGCGAGCACGGGGTGTTCAAGACCGTCTTGGCAATGGGCCGAGCCGTTCGTCGCGAGTGTCACGGCCGCCCATGGCCTCCCTACGCGTCCTGTCGAAGGCGTCCCAGCTGTGAGAGCAGAACCCGAGATGCCGTGTCTCGAGGACGTGCTCGCCACGAACATGGGCACTTGAACCGCTGTGGAACATTGGCCTCCCTGCCATCAGATCCCCGTTCGTCCCGAAGAACAGATGGTCGACACACTTGAGCACCTGGCGCAGTCGATGGCTGTCGATATCCCCGACACAAATCACAGGAAGCAAGCGAGGATCGCGCCAGCAGGCATCGTTCTGTGCCGGTCCACCACCCATGTGAGCTAGTAGAACCGCAGAACTTTCAGAACTTTCGTGGAAAAACGCAACCCCTGCCGGGAGAAGGGCAGCTTCGACGGTCAGGATGGCGGCATGGCCTCAACTTCGGACGTGCGCATGGAAGACGCGCCAAAACTTAATTGCCGGCATGTGCACTGAGACCATGTTGGCGGGGAAGGCAAGTATGTTGAAGCTGGTGCTTGGGCAAAAGCTCGCCAAAACAGCCGGCGCAACACGTCGCAGACAAACAGTGCACCCATGCCACGGCCTGTCGAGTTCTGTGCGAACGCTAGTGCATGCAGGCACGTCAGCTTGAGCTTGGGCGAGTTTGGCATGGCGCAGCGTAGTGTTTCGTCCAGCCGACTGAAGGTGTGCTGTGTGCTCATCGGTAGCACTACCGCCTGCGTGCCGGGACGCCGCGCAACGGACCAAGAGCTGAAATGGAATCGGTCAGGGCGTTCCTCGCTCGCTCAGCAGCGAAAGACCCTCAGTTCCTCGGCCTTCTGGATCCGCAGCCCTGGCCGGAATTGAGCATATGTTGTTCCGTTGACCGCTTCCGTTGATGTACGCTAGGGAAGAGTCTCGAATATGCAGTCACACTGGATCACCTTTCGTTGCTCACTGGGTGCCGGGGTTCCCGTGTCAGGTGGGTTAGGTTGGGCCCCCTTGCGAATCAATTCGGTTTGTGTGGGAGCTTATGCTCAGCAAACCCCGCATGCACCCATGAGGGGTCATGCTACACAAGTCTATCGCTGTTTAACAGGCCCGCAGTAGGTCCTGCCGCGGTGCACTTGACTCGTATGGAAAGCACTGCCCTGGAACGCTCGGCCCACCGCTCGTGGCACGTGCAGCTTGCCATTGGCGCCACCTTCGTCAGCCCGGTGGCCCGAGATGAACCACTCGGTCTGGGCCGTCCGCAGCTTTGCGAGACGCAAACACCGGCAGTCGTACCCCGAGCTCGACCGGAGCCGACGCTGTCACCACGCCGTTTTCGGGCTCGAGGTGGGAGGGCTGGGCCAAAGCAGCTGCCAACTATGTTTGCCCATGTTCGGCCGCTGCCCGCAGCTCTGCCCAGGCCGCATGGGTACCCGTGCTCGCTGGCAGGCAGCAACCCAGGCACCTGGACCCTCTTAGATTTGCAGATGCGGAAAAAACACTCCTGGGCTCGGGAAGTCGCGAAGAAGATGCGGGACTGTCGCATCTGTGCGCCGCATGTGTCGGGGTTGTCGCCGGGCGGCAGTGAACTTTCTTGGGGACGTCGCTGCCCGCTTTAGATCGGCATGCTGAGGTTGATTGTTGTGCTGAAATCGCGGTGGTGCTGTCGCCTCGTTCTGTCGCTGAATCTCATCCCCGGCTTAATTTTTCATTGTGGACGCAAGGGCCACGGCACCCCGAGTACCCGCGCATACGCGCGAGTATGCTCGAGTACGCTCGGGTACGGTCGAGTATGCTCGAGTGCGCTCGAGTATGCTCGAGAATGCTCGTCGAGTACGCTGGAGTTTCCAGCATGCCCCGATATGCCCAAATAGCCCGGAGCAGCTCTTTAATGTCATAATTAATGTATGACAGCCGTATACAATTGCTCATATGCTATACGCCATATATTTGCTATAACATTCGTGCATACCCGCGCACACTCGCTTCTTCTAACTATACAAGCGAAAACGTGCGCATACTCGCACATTCCCGTGCACATTCGCGCATGCCCGCGTGTATTCGCGCATATATACCCGCTCACACCCAGGCATACTCGCGCACATCCGTTTATACTTGCGTATACTCGCACATACCCCGCGCTATCCGGCACCAGAATCTGCAGTATCTGGAGTCGCGCTGCCCCCCTACAGTTTAAGTATTGAGCTGCTGTTAACCTTCCACTCCCCTAGCACTGGGCGTGCCAGAAGCAGAGTCGTGCTTCCAGGAACCAACGATGCTGAAACTTCCACATTTTTGCCGAAGAGGTCGACGTCAAGGGCTATCTCTTTGCCTTCGTCTGCCTGTCGCGTTGGTCAGGGGCCTGAGCTCGCCGATCACGCTCATCGTGGCGCCGCAGTCCATGATAGCGAAACCGGGCCGCACTGTCACCTGGCATACCGGGCAAGCCTCCTCGTTGACTTCCGCGCCGTTGCTGTCAGAAACGGTCTCCAACATGTTGAAGTCCTCCGCGGACTTCTTGCCTGCATCTTGAAGACAGTATTTCTTGAACCTTGGGCTGTGAATGGTTGTGGTGGATCCGCTTCCTGTGGAGCGATGCTGGCGTCCGAAGGGCCAAGCGCCTGAAGTCACCTTTTTCCTGCCTTTTTGCCATTGTGGAAGCCGCCTAGCTGAAAGAAGATCAGCCATCGCAGGGAACAAGCCGCGAGCAAGCGCAATGTCTTCCATCCGCCGCGTGCCCTTGGCGTAATTCATGTACACATCGTTCACCTTTTTCCGCGGCTGGCTCATGCTTGCTCGGTATCTGGATCGGAGGGGTCGTCGTCGTAGTACTCGGCGACGTCCTCCATGTCATCGTCGCAGTAGTAGCAGCAGTAGCAGTAACAGGCGGTGTCGTGCTGTCCAAAGTGCTCGTCCCACTTCACGTGGGCATACTGCCCCCGCACCTGACAGCCGACTACGCAGCAGACAATGACCTTCGCCGACTTGCTGGAGCCTAAAGCACCCCCTGTCCGGGCAGCCCAATTCCCGCAAAAATTCGGTGGCCTGCGCTGCACCGGCTCCGACCGCCGCTCGGCGTCTTCGTGCGACACCATGCGACACCCTCCCCGTCCAGGCCCGCGCCTCCGCGGTCCTGTTGCGGCAGCACCTCAGTGACTCCGGCTTTGAACTAGGCGACCATTGGCGGTTCCAGGATGTTCACGGGCTGCAACTTGCTGCCCACGCTTGCAGACAGATAGAGACAGACACACACACACACACACCCACCATCTTGTTCCGCAGAGAGGTATGCCATCAGCAAGCACTAGGGGGCCCCTTGCTAATGTAACTCGGGGGGGTTCGCTGACACGTAGAGGGCGGCCCGGATACGTCAGAGGGTTGCCCCCCCCCCCCCGGGTTACGTTTTCATCCGGTGCATGCTTGCACGTGGTAACCTGTGCCTTTGTTTCCAGACCCCCCCCCCCCCAAATCTACATTTCGGGTTTGTGGGGCTTATGTTCTTATCACAGGCGTGACGCCATTTATCGATCCCGCCTCCGGTTTGCAGGGCTGGACGTTGCAGGGGTTCAGCTTGTGCTGGACGTCGCGTTGATTGGGTTTGGGCTGGCCGAGACAGGAGATGGGGCTCTCCCCGAGCCCGGGGATCACGCAGCCACTGCCACTATCCCGCACTGTAGACCCTGCTAGCCTAGATTCTTGTAGCTGTCCAATTGCAGGGTCGGCACTGTGTCCGTAGCCAAAGAAACAGTTGAGAGCCCTTTGATTGCGCCGCATTGATGAGCATCTATGCGCCTTGAATCCATGCCCTGGTCCAGCCCTAACCCTCCGACTACATGGGATACAGCACCCATTCAGCACCCAACAAAAATGTAAGTCGAGGGGGGGTTCGAAATGTAATTTGGGAGGGGGGGTTGCCCGGTGCTGACCGAATCAGGAGCCGATACGGAAGAAACCTTAAATGTAATGCGGGGGGGGGGGTGCCGGCTACGCAACAGCAGTCACAAATGTAATCAGGGGGGCTCCCCCCGCTAACTAAACCCCCCTAGAGCAAGCATTACCAGATCTACTCAACTGTGAGCTTCCACTTCATGTTAGCCGCAAAGCACCGGGAGTCAACAGCATGAATTTCGGGTGTGAAATTGGCGGCGCTGGAACGCCTCAGCCATGTCGCTTGTGCGGCGCCTGGTCGCGCTGCGCTCCTGCCGGGCCTCACCGGCCATGCGCGGCCCAGCCTGCGCAGCCAGGGCGCGACGCTGGCGGAGCGTGCGCTCCACGGCAGTGCAGCGGGCGATCGGCCACACGGCACTGGGCCGAGCACGTGCTGTGCCTGGGCCGGCGCAGAGTTGGGTGCCAGGCCTGGACGAGAGGTGTTGGCACTCGCGCCTGCGAACCCCGTCAGCCGGCTTCCGCTGCGCTGACCGACCGGCCCTAACACGGGACCGTGTGGTGGAGCAAACTGCGACAGGACTACGGCAGAGAGAAAAGGTCCGACAAAAAAAAATGACAAGCGGCCAAAAGGCAATTTGGATGCGGAGCCGGAGCAACTCCGAGCACGTCGTAGGCGTGGCCAGCACAGCCACGTCTGAAAGCGCCCTTGAAGCTGCCCGTCGTGACACGTTAGAGACCAATGTCGCGTCGTAACACAGTGCCTTGCCCCCGTTCTCAGCAGTTTCGCCCAAGTGCGACAGGCCGACGAAACTTCCGTGAGCCAAAGGGGATGCTGCGGGGCGATACCTGTGCGCTGCCTGTGCGCATCGGGCTCTGGCGCTCCTCCGAAGGCGAGGAGTGCTTCCGGCACATCCAAATCCAACATGGACAATTCCAGCTCCTGAGTTGCCCTTGGCGGGAGCGGACGAATGCGACGGCACGGAGCCACCTTTAGGCCTCGAGGTGACCTGCTGGCCCGAGCCAGTGCCCGCGACCCCGTGCTAGTCGAGCCGTCACCCCCGCCGGTTGAACCACGCCCCGTTTCAGGGCGGCGCGCTGGCTTGGTAGCTAGTCCTTGCTCCGTGCAGGACTTCGGAGTCCGGAGCTGAGGCACTCCTGGCAGGCGGATACAGGCGCGAGAAAAATCCAGCTCCTGCTTTTTGCGTACCGCGGCAGCCTGCCGACAGGAGTGCTCGGGCTCCGCCAGAACCAACATGTCATTTTCAGCTCTGTACCGGGCATCAATGCGGGCACACCACCCCACCGGCTCCCGGCGCCTTTGATAAGCGATCGGGCACCCGAGCTCACTCATGAGAACCACCCGGCAGGAATTTTCCGTTTTGGTACACCTCGTCGCACCTACCAGTCCAAGAAGGTTCCCAGTGCCAACTGCGGTTTACGGCGGCAGGACGCGCTCTAAGCTCGGGCATGGAGGCAGTGCAACGGACGGGGAGCTGCTGCCTGGCAAGCCTTGGTGCGCGCCAGGAAGGAGCTGGCCCTGAACTATCGGCGTCGCGAATCCTCGCATGGCATGGACCCAGCACTATGGCCGATCTCGAAGCAACAAAACCTCGTCCGCAGCCGTCGATGTCGCCTCGTCGTTTTCGGGCTGGGCTGGATTCGGGGCCGCTGGCTTGCCCGAGCTCATGCCTCCAAAGTGCCTGTCGTGGTGTGTGCTTCTGCCCAGGCCGCATGGGTGCGCCTGATCTCGGTCGCGGCGCGATGCTCGCGGGCACTTTCCTCGAATTCCCCATGCATGTGGAGCTCTCTGCCCTTTGCTGCTGGCCTGCCTCCATCTTTGCCTGAGCTTTTGGCCGATGCCCGCCGCGTTCTTGCCTGTGGTAGGAATGAGCTGAACGTAGCAATCTGGCGCTTGGCCGCGTGTACTGCTTTCGAAGTCGTTCGTCCACTGACCGATTGTGTTGATTATCTTGGCAGCAAAGCATATGAAAAAAAACACTTTGATGCACGTGTTTGCCGTCGTAGAAACCCAAGAATAGTGCTTGTCAGCAACGGATCGGAAAATAAACCTAAAGAAGCCTGCGGCGAACTTGAAACCGTCTAAGGCTATCCCTGATGCATGAAAGCTTCCAACATCTTGTCCAATTCACGTCCCACAGCAATCCCACAGCAGGCGGTAGCTGCCTTGCCCTTGTAGCCCTCGTGATTGCATGCTTGCAGCCAAGCCATCAGGTAGTTCACACACCGCACAGGGCACCGCGTCATTTGTCAACATGCAAGGGGCGGCACATCAGAGCAACACATGTAACAAGACGCATAAGTCACACAGGCCGCACCATGGCTTTGCTTGCATCGGATGTGAGGGTTGCAAGTGCAGGCACGTTTTTCAATCTTCGGTCACGGTTGTCGATCCATCATACACGGATGTTCATGGAACTGCCGGTTGAAAACATGGCTGGAAGGTGCACAAGGAAGCCGCGAACGCCCAGTTCCATTGAGCGCCGATCACTGGCAACAGGTGCCCGGAGATGCTGCAAATTGGGCTCCTAAGACACCGATGGTGCAGACGTGGCAGATTTGCTGCCTTGTCGTGCGGGAAGGTTGATGAAGCTCTGGACGTGCTGGTTGGCGTTCTCCAAGCAGGCCACACCAAGGCCTGATCCGGCCAGAAGATTCCGGGAACGTGGACAGGGAAGTGCATAAGCATCACCAGAGTGCAAAGAGATAGGTGTCGACTGTGACAAGGTCAAAAGCAGTCTCTTAGTGTATGAAGTGTATGATGTGTAAGGTTTGGACGCGTCGCGCTTTGATGATCGACAGGATGCCAACATGTTGGCCGCCGAACTTCGATGTCACCTGCTGTCACTGCAGCGAAACGCAGCCTAGCAGCACGTGGACAACGTCGCAGAGCAGCTTTCTATGATGTGAATCCTGTATGTGTGTCTCATGTGACGCTGCATTTGCTGGCTGTGTAATGCTGTGTATGCTTATTTTTTCAATAGTTGGTTAATACTCGACTTTTCGAACCGCAGCGGAATGCTGGGAATGCCTCATCATACCGGTCATGTGTTTAACTTAACTCAGGATCATCTCTGGCAGGCCAGAGATTGTTGGCTTCGGTCAGGGTGTGGCTGTGCCGGTAGCACCCTTGCCACCGACGTCCAGGAAGAGCTCGAAGAGAACAAGAAGAGCGTGGCCAACTTGCGTCAGGCCCAACAACACATTCACGTAGGCACCGACCGAGGGTCGACCTTTGCTCTGCTGCATTGTTGAGTGGTCGCTGGCATGTGTTTGTCAGAAGCAAAGGGATCCGCACCAGTGCCTGCAAAGCACCACCACAGTCTCAGTACTCATATGACATCATGTTCAGCTGCCTTTGAAGTGGTCGTAAGGAATTGAAAGACACGACTGGCAAGTTGGACGAGGTGAGATATTGAGGATTCCTTCGTGTTCCAGCCTGTCAAACATGCGACAACCCCAGCCAGCAACCTTTGGGATTGACAGGTAGTCCACGAACTCAAGGAAGCCGATGCGAGCAAGACTCGCGCAGAAGTTGAGTTGAAGAAACTTTCGGCAGCATTGTGTTGACGCACACAGGTTCTTTGACGGTTTGTCGTTTGTCTGTGTGCAAGGCAGAGGGCATGCGGAAGCATGTCGAGTCAAGAAGCTAAGGAACATCTCACAAAAAACGCTTGAAAGTAAGGACCTGTGTGACAGCACAGTCTCCGCAGCACCATGTTCAGGTCATGCTTCAACATGATGTGCTTGCTTGCATCAGTGGACTGGTCGCAGGAGGCCCAAGTGCAAATACAAAGTCAACGGCAGCAGCTGCTTGCCGAGCAAGAGCGCTTGGAAACACAACGGCTCCAGCAGGAGGCCTGGTAAAGATTCTTGCGAGGTTGTGTTTGTGGGGCGAAGTTTCCGGCCAGGTGTTACTGTAACTGCATGCATCAGATGCTTTTCGACGGGCGTCAGCAGATGGCACGACCTTTGTCAGGAAATGCGTCGACTTGCAGCTTTGGAGGAGCGGCGCCAGGAGGCACTTCGGCAGGAGGCCGAGCGGCAGCGGCTTGCAGAGCTGCAGCGATTGCAGCGTGAAGCAGAAGAGAAGCTGCGCAGAGAGGAGTTGCTGGAGAAGCGTCTGGAATCCATCCGACGTCAAGAAGAGGAGAAGGAGAAACGAGCGGCAGCAATGCAACAGGAAGAGCTACGGCGGAAAGAAGCCGAACAACAGAGTCAATCGCAGCAACAAGACTTTCTACCTAGCGAGTGTGACGAGGTGAGCCGAAATGAGCACCTAAAGCAGGTCGCGGAGGACCAGGAACACCAAGACGGCAGAAATAGCGAGGAGGTTCCGCAGCAACAAGCGATGCAAACAAATGAGGAGGCCTTGCAGCAATCACGCGAGCACTTGCCCGAAGATGCAGCAGGACTGGCAGGACCGTGTGCGCAAGAGGAGCATTGCAACCAGGAGGAGCTAGATATGAAGCGAGAGAAGGTGGAAGATTTAGACAGCCAGGAGGAGAGAATGTGCAAAACTCAGGTGTTGGAGCAGGAGCCAAGCTCGAGACAAAGCCAACAAGAGGAGCTCCGAACAGTGGCAACGAATCTGGCCGAGCTGGAAGGGCAGGACCATGGCAAGGAGCCTCCCCTGCAGGACGCATGCGCGTGCCATAGACAAGACTTATAAGACTTGTTTCCAGACGTAGGATATCGTAGGATGACCTGTGACCCCCGGGTCGTGCCAGAATGTCATGTTTTTAACAGATAGATAGATAGATGGATGGATGGATGGATGGATGGATAGATAGGTATATATATATGTATATATATATATGTATATATATATATAGATAGATAGATATAGATGCATATAGATATAGATATAGATATAGATATAGATATAGATATAGATATAGATCTAGAGCTAGATATACAGATATACAGATATACA
>CAJNJA010004759.1:0-18029 GCA_905231915.1 Symbiodinium necroappetens
ATTTTTCATGCTTAGATTTTTGAAAACAAATTAAAAATAAATTTCAAATTTTAATATAAATTTTCATATATTTATTTCATTATAATGATCTTGCTTATATCATCTCTTATTTATTTCATAATTTTTCTCTATTCTATTTGTTTTGATTATTTAAATATTTAATTTTATTTTTTCCGCCTGAATTCGAGATATTGCCTGCTTTTTCTAAATATTCCATATATTTTTTAAATATCAGTCATATTTCTTAGATATTCTTACGAATCATTTATTTTGTATTTTTGGTTTGATAAATTAATAATCTATTTTTCATTTCAATCATTTCGATTTAATTTCAATATATCTAATTATCTTCAATAGAACTAAAAATAATCAATATTATATATTAGAAATCTCTTAGATCTTCGCATGAATTATAACCGAATTTCAATGAAATTCCGCACTTTCGATTTATTTCCAATGATATTTTTTAGATATTCGTATTTCGAATCATCTGAATATATTATAAACAAATGACGCGTTTCCTATTGAAAATATTTTATATCTTGCGTGCCTATCTCGCGGCACTGAAATTTCGGCATTCGAATCTTTTCTTGTAAGCCTCTAGTGTGCTTTTCGAGCGGCCCTAAAATCGGATGTATTTCTACTTCAATTCTTTTTGGGACATGCTCCCGGCACTAAAATTTCGGAAACTTTATGCTCGCGAACATGCCTGCGGAAAATCTCATTACCGGGAGCTTGTCCCCTAAAGTTACCGAAATTCCGCAAATTTTAGTACCGCGAGATTTCCTACAACTACCAAAATTTCGAAATTCTTAGTACCGGGCAAGAAGTGCTCCCGGTACTAAAACTTCCGAAACTTAATTACGCAGACATACGCAGGAGGCTTTCAAAAGAAAACGCGCCAAAGGACGAGGTTACAGGGACCAGGGGCGCGCACAAAAAAACAGAGGCGACCAGTATAACACCATTTTATTAGAGAATTTATTATCATAATTTCTAGTTCTTTTCATTTTTTTAAATTCATATCCCTTTCGAACAAATTGTTGAAAGTTTTTGAGTATTGAAATCTCTTTTATATCGATTTGTTCTCAACTTTCTATTAATATATATATACTATTTATTCTTTTTCAATAATCCTTTTCTTATCCCTCCGGAATATTTCGTGATCATTCGCGAATGATGAAAATTTGAGTTCTTGTTTATTTCAAATTAAACCTAATGTATATCGAATAATTTATTTCTTTCCATTTCCTTTATTTATGCTGATCACTTATATATGATTTATTCATAGTTCGCAAAACTTTTGTTCTTTCAATTCATCTTCATCTTCAAATGTCGACTCTCCTTATTTGATTTTATAGTTTTCAAAACCGTCTCATTTTCAAGCAGAGGACAGCGTCAAGAATAAAGTCGGTAGAGTTTAGGCGCAGTCACGCTCTGCCAGTCGCAGTCCTGCACGTTGGTTAGAAGCACTGGCTCGGATAAGCAGGAACCCAACAGGCTAGAGTCGTCAAGGAGACAGTGCCAAGTACCTAGGACCCCGACAGTACCCTTATGGTGTGCCCTTGCAATAAGGTGTAAGGTGTGAAGGCTCTCGTGTCCTCTGGCCGTAGTTGTCTCAAACAGTTCAGAGAAAGGAACCCGCGGGGCGGCTGGCCTTTGCCGTGCGCAAAGCCTGATGTGCACTTGGGTCCCCTGGGGTATATCACCGGTGCCCACACCCTTTCCGCTGGCAGAGCAGGTGCCGAAGCTTCGTCCCACAAAGCCAGAAGTACCTGAGCTACGGCGCGCAACTGCAAATGCTCTCCCAGATGCACCAAAATCATGTGCCCGTTACGTACGAAGTCTCTGCTACCTGTTCCGCATGCAAAGTTTTCAGGCTGATCGAAGGTAGAAGCACTTGCTATAGCGCCGTTGTGCTGTGGTCTTGAGCCACGGGCTTTGCATAGCTATCCATCTCAGCAAGGACATAATCAAGGCCTTAAACTCACAGAGCCACGAAACCTCGAACAACCCATTTCCCCAAGTCCTAACACTGTAAAACCCAAGAGCCGAAGCCCAATCTCTAAGAGCGAAACGAAGTTGCTTTGGCTCCAGGCTCCACGTAGCAGCTGAATACAGTACACGTCCCGATGCCGCTGGTGATTTCGGTCCAGAAAAATTTCGGCTGCTCTTTCGTCTCTGGCACCACCACCTCGAGGGTTTGAGTTTGCTGGGGCTGATGGCGTTATTTTTAGCTTCTTCGGATTTAAGTCGCAAGAGTTCCAAAGCAGGACTTCCGGTTTCACTGCTTCGAGAAGATGCACTTCTAAACTTGGCAGATGACAAGAGCATTTCAACTCACAGCTGCTTGGATTCTGGCACACTCCGACAGCCAGCTGGTGTGCAAACGATCATAATCTCAAGGAAAAACAATGGTGGTGCCGGTGGTGTCTCATGGTGGCAGCAACAGCAATGACAACGCAACAGCAATGACAACCGAAAGGAATGACACAAATATCATTCGCAACAGAGCTGGTGTAACACAGGTTCTTGAAGCTGAAAAATACCTGTCCGATCATGCTGGAGTGTCGTCCAAACCTTTTCCGGGTCTTCGGGGATTACTTCCGCTCCAAAGTCAAGAACGGTGTCTCATGCATGTCATCGTCTCAGATGTTGGTCGGAGCCCTTGAACAGTTTCTCGCATGTGCCGGCTATGGAGCCACTACAATGATATCTCATCTCGTCTTGTTTCTTGCAGGGTCTGCCTCCCAAACAAGTTCTGCGATCGAGGCCTCCGTGGATGGAGCGCAGCTGAAATGAGAAGAGCTTTTGATGTTTGAACACGGTCTTGGGGGCTCGGCAGTGCTCTTGTAGCGAGAGAGTCGAGTCAAGGGCACCTGCGGCACCTGGCCTAGTGACGAGAGCCCGAAGAGTAAGACTACCAGCAAACATTTTCTAGCACCCGCCCCTCAGAGCATGGGGCATGACCGTGCAAAAAGCTTTGCTGGTCTGGCCTCCAATTGAACGTGGTAGTGTGTTGTGTCCCCTTCTTCGCGGACTTCTCCTGAGCTGCCCAAGGCTTTCGCCAAGCCGTTAGTCTTTGAGGCCACGTTCTCGTTCCCGAGACCTCTTTGATCGCGTGACCTGGGGCTCGGGTTCCAGAAGCTTTCTCGCCCATGGAAATGTGTGCAGCACAAGTACTTCAAGGAACCCAGGAATACGAAACGAAAATAACACAAAGCTGTGTTTTTGCAGGACAGGGCTGTTCAAAGCCGCTTGGCCTCGTGCCCTCCACCACCACCAGGCCATACTCTGGCGACAAACAGATAAGACGGAGCTGATCCAGCTCCAGAGGCTGGTCGTCCTCGAGCACCGCCTCCTCTGTGACGAGCTTCTGCATTTCGACATCGATTCCCAGCCTTTGGCTGGACCCGCATACAAAGTTCATGAGTAGATCTGCCTGTGAACACCGTGTGCATGCATACTTATCCATTTGGATGCATCGATACAGAATTTGTACGTACACGCATGCGCAAACCAAATTGTTGCAGCAGGTTGTGCTGGCAAAAGAAAGGCCAGGCAGCTTGGACTGCAGCTGCACCTGGCAAACACTCAGAGATTGATGATCTTTCCCTGCAACAAGGGAATTCCCACCAGGCTGTCAGCTCGAGAAGATTGACTTTGTTCCCTAAACCCCAGACCTGGCGTTCGCTTCCGGATCCTCTGTTGGCAACAATGGGTCTCCTGCGAGTCTCCTGGTTCTCTTGCACACTCGATCGCTTCATCCTGTTTTGCACCACTCCAAACCCTCAACCCAAAACCCTACCCCATACATCCGAAATCCTAGATCCCTGGTTCACAGGCCAGGCCTTCACGTCTTTGATGAGACTGCTTGCTGGCAGCATCAGGGTCACCAGGAGCTCACCGCTAGTGGCCCAAAGGATCTCCAGCTTTCTCTCCGGCACCGGCCTAAGCTACAACAGGGGGCGATTGAGAAGTAGAGCAGGACTTTTGGACCTTACCCTAGAACCCTGGCCATCCCAAGAACCCGAATCAAGTTTATGGTTTACAGCACTGGTGACGATCGCTTCTACAGCATCCTCACCTTGAGGGTCCCTGGTCTAGGAACCGGAGAGGTGGTCTCTTTAACTACCTACCCCTTCCACCTTAGGTGAATCAGTGAATTGAGCTTCCGCTGTGTCAGCTAGGTTGCTCTGCACTACCCCGTGCGCCACGACAATAGTCAGGCTATAACTTGGTCCCATAGGCTCAGGCGCATGAGAGACCGGCGCTGCCATCGATCCAGCTGCAGGCTCTGGCGATGTTGGGGGGCACACTTTACGCCTGCGGAAGCATTGCATTGCGCAGAAAGCGACTGAGCACTGGCGGCTTGTTGTTCTATGCTTCGTGCTTGTCTGACACATGCCCGGTGTGGCTGTTCGGTTCGTTCGAAGCTCGTTGGACGTCCTGCACCCATGCACAGGACGGATCGTTTAATAGGCGCTGACAAGCAAGGAACTGTTCAGACGACAGGTGTTGGAGATGCCTCAAAGGTTTCAGACTGCACGGTCTCAGCTTCAAGGCTTAGGGTGTCCCGTCGGATTGAGAGTTTATACAGCTCAAGGTTCGCAGGATTGTTTCCCTCCTACATAGCTTGGACGAGCCCGCATTGCAGGGGATGAAAGTCCCACGTGCCCGATCTGGGTTTAGGGTCTGCTACATTGCTGACGCCTGAGCAGGGCTGAAGTCTTTTGATACTCTGCAAGCGCTGTCAAGCTCAAGCACTTGCTCACACAACAGCCGTAAAGGAGCCTACGTACTTGTGGTACAAAGCCTTGGAGACTTCGATGGCATCTCGCGTCGGTTTGCTCGGGTACATCTCCGCGGAAGTCTGCCAGGGAAGCTCCACCTTTGCCAAGACCTCACTGTTGAAGGCGTCTTGATCGGCGGACGTCCAGGATCTTCCGCCTTGAACTGCCTCAACGACCTTTTCGCAAAAGAGTTCCCAACGTGGCCGGAAAAAGCCTTTGACCAAACCCCCCCAAGACTTCGTAGCATAGTCGAGGATCTGACCTGTTGGGCCCCATAAGGTCAGTTGGTTGCGAGCGTTGAAGAGCAAGAGCTTGCGGTCTGAGTCCGTGTGCGCCCAATGCTCCGCCCATGCCAACCAGCGGCCAAGCAGAAAGTTCTCATCTGTGGACAGCAAGGCATCCAAGTCATCCAAAATCGCAAGGATGGTTTGCTGTGCCGCAGTGGCCATCCCAGCATCCTTCGCAGCTGAAGCATCCTTAAGCTTTGCAAGCTCTCGGTCGAAAGCTTCCGAGAGCACCTCACGGCCGACATCGACTAAATCAAAACGGAAAGCCTTCGAAGACGCCGCCGTGGGCGCAAGCATCGATAACATCTTGGACCACAAGGAGCCGAAACGGAAGGACCGGGTGCCTGGGGTGCCTGAAACGGTTGTAAGGGTTCTCAGCATTCGCATCGTGGGCTCGAACTCCTCTTTTGGGGTCAGGGAGGGGCGCCTTGCCAGTGAGCCAGACCTAGGCTCGCCACCGGCTGTGTAGGCCAAGTGGTAGAGATCCGTCCACAGCTTCGCTC
This sequence comes from Symbiodinium necroappetens, assembly GCA_905231915.1. Taxonomy (NCBI): domain Eukaryota; class Dinophyceae; order Suessiales; family Symbiodiniaceae; genus Symbiodinium; species Symbiodinium necroappetens. The sequence continues at coordinate 5,584 of CAJNJA010004759.1, forward strand.
CGATTTCGGAGGCCGCCGCTCCATACCTCCGAGCTCCAAATGTCTTAGCAAAGTCTTCAGGGTCATCGGCCCGACCCCAGGCTTGCAGTAGGGTGAAGTCGTAAGTGATATAGTTCGTCCACATCCCTTCCATGGTGATTCCAACCCCAGTCATCGATGATTCGGCTAAGGCTTTCTTGAATCCATCTCCGATCTTCGGCAGATTTCCCGTAACACCTTGCTGACCACCGAAGTTCTGTAATGTGTTGAACACAAACGGCTTCCCATAGTAAGAGCTCGTCTTGGACCAAATCGGGTTGGCAGGTGTAGCCAAGTCCAAGATGATCATTTTCTCGTTTGCCACTCCGCTCAGGTAGGCCTTGATGCGATCGGTGGACCAAAAACTGGAGAGGAACAGCCAGCCTTGACGGGTTTGCTTTGGGTTGTCTGGCTAGTTGTGTTGCTCAGCCCTTGACCGAACCTCGCTAACCACAAAGAACTCCTTTCGGTTTTGGCTGGTTGATGGAAAGTTTCGGGTAAACCCCGTTTGATCCCAAGCCTTGCATCAGCCACACCGCGTCTTTGTCTGCTGCCTCCATCGCGTCAATCACAGCCTTGGAGGAGGAGGCTAGATAGGTGAGATGGGGTTCATTCGTTGTAGGTGTGTGTTTGGTAGATGTGGTCGGTACCATACAACTTCGTCTGTTCCTCAATCCAGGCCTGCCCAATCTGCTTGAATAGTGGGTCTGTAGGTTCCAGCAAGGAAACGCTTCCGTACGGGTCGGGGAAGCGGTTCCAGTCCGCCGAGTGTGTCAGGTTTGCCCTGGGGAACTTGGTGGCGAAGACTGGTGGGACGAATCCGGCAAAGGCAGGCAAAGCGGCCTTCATACCCAACTCCCTCATTCGGCCAAGGATTTGTGTCTGCAACTGGACTCGATCCTCGATCCACGCCTCTGAAATCGGACCACCCCAAGCTTGTAAGTTCCCCATCCGGAACCACGGCAAGAAGGCTGGTCCGGAAATGAAGTGTTGGAGCTCCTCAAAAGTGATGTTGAAACGTGCAAAAGCCAGTTGAAGTACGCGTTCCTGGCCGATAAATGCCAAGGGAAGATTGATGCCTTGCATCGCCATCCAGTCGATGTGCTTCTGCCAGTACTCCCAATCCACAAAGGCCAAGCTATAGCCATAGGTACACACGTTCAAATGGTAAGACCACTCAACAAGCCGAGGCTTTCTGACTGTCGCTGGCAACGGGAAGGTCTCTGGAAGGATGACTTGATACGTCGACCAGTCGTATGTTGTGTTCAGAAACTCGTTCAAATACCAATTGAAGGCCGACGCAGCTGCAATGGGACTCGTCCCACCCACAACCACCTGCTTCCCATCGCTTCGCAAAGACATCTGCTCTCGACCCTCCGAGTCCGCAGTCAACTCCTCCAACCTGAACTTCTGGCCGGCATCTTGGCCAACTACGCGCCCAATCAGCGCATGTACTGAGGGGAAGGCGTCATCATCTCCAGCAGCAACCCCAGCAAATGCCAACGCAAGCCACCACCGCGCCATTGCCGACTGCCGGTGCGGAGTAGTAAGTGAAGCTTGCGGTGTGAGGCCGACAAGTTTGCTGCATGGACGAGGCAAGCTTCTGCAAAGCACTTCAAAACTGCTAAAGCCAAAGAACCTACATCGTGAGGATGAGCATCTATCCCCGAAGCTCGTCGGGCTTTTTAATGAACGTTTCAAACCACGTACATCACGGTCGGTGATTGGCCCTAGACCCTTTTGAACCCCGAGCTGGGACACCTGCCCGGAAGTCATCCTAAACCCGAACTTCCAAACGAGCAATTTCATCTGCCAACAAGAATCCCGGGCCGCACCGTGATTCCAAGCAGCTTGTGGTTCCGTCTCGGAACCGAAACGTTTGCACCGGCAATTCATCTACAGTTCATTCTGCAATGCAGAAAGGCTCAAGATGCTAGTTGCATATGCACCGAGGACAGCTTCGAGGCTTGTATAGGCCTGCATAGAAGAGAAAAATGCATGTAGACTCAATCTAGTATCCGTGGCTTGCCATTTGGTGGAAAGACCCATGCTCGGACCAAAGGTTTTCTTCGCCATCGCGTTAGCAGTCTGGGCTTCCTGGCATCCTCAGTGGGTTGCACTCCGTCTGAGTTCAAGAAATCTGCATAGCCTCTCCGTTCCCGATTCGCGATTTACGAAGAAGAAGAAGCGTGAAGAGCTGCCCTGCAAGCTCCAGCGCACGCCCTTCCACTGTCGACAGTGTTGTAATAGCATGTTATGTTGCAGCATCACGATTCCACCCTGACCCAGCTGGTTGTGTCGTGAGTGTTTTTGTTCTTGTGTGCAGGGCAGCATGTGGTCTGCTTTGGTCATGCATTGCACCACGGACAACCTTCAGTGTTCGCACGTATGTGGGCTGCAGGCATTCACGCTGTCAGATCCCGTCTGGCTTCGACCGCAGCTCCTTCTGGATGAAGGTCGCAAGTCGTTCGTCAAGGCTGCAGCCGGAGGCCTCTGTACAGTCGACGCAAGTCCAGCGCATCCTCTTGAACGGCTTGAGGAGTCGAATGGAGTCCAAGGAATCCAGGTCAACCAGAAAGTGCCGTGATGGCAGCAGCTGCGATTGCAGGAAGCTGCTGGTCACATTGCAGGCACCCTTCAGATCCACGAGCACTACATGAGGCGCCCAGTCGGCTTCGATGATCGCGAGGCCGATGCTGGGGATTTCGTGTTTCGCAAGCACTGACTCGCCTAGGTTGCGTGGGCCTCGCCTTGGTTCAAGACCACATGGGTTCCCGCATTCCAGGAACAGCTTGCAAAAAAGACAACAATCGTTGCTCAAGAAGGATAAGAGTGGCATATCTTTGTTGACCAAGGACAGGACCCCTTGCTGCCGGACGAGTGCTAACCCGGCGACGAAGGAGAGGCTGGCAAAGCTCCAGAAGTTCTTCGTGAGATCCCTTCCATCGGAGGTGTCGTAGCAGTGATTCAGATCTTCCCACTTACTGATGAGGCTCCCGAGCGGGGTGCTCGGATGAAGCGTCTGTCTTTCCATCAAGTCAGCGAACTTCAACAGGGCGGTCTTACTGGCACGGCCCGTTGGCTCTCCGTCCCAGAAGCCCGCCCAAAGCAGCGCGTCCCTGGGCGCATTGGCGAGCGGCTGGAACCACGAAGCCAACCTGCACGGCCAAGAGCATGTTCCATCATGTTCCCTCAATCCCTAAGCGGTGCCCTACCCAAACGGGCCTCTCCAGGGCCTTCTCTGCCTCGACAGGGACGTCGCTTCCCCGCAAGGCCTCGAGCTCCGGGCTTGAGACGCTCAAGGCCTCCGCCAGGGCCTGGCACTGGGACACTTCAAAGGCAAGAAGGCTCTCGCAAGCTCTGATCAAAAAACTTCAAGGTGCCTCTCGGTGCTTCCTGCGAAGTCCCAATCCCCGAACGCTGGGCACCAGCCCAAGGGCCTCGCCCCAGGTGAAGAGGTCCCACGTACTGGTTTCACAGCTGAAAGTACCCTCCTTGGTCTGTTTGGGGGCTGGGATGGGCATCCGCTCTGTGTCGTAGACTGCGTTGGGCTCCATGAAGCTGAGCGCAGTACGAACGATTGTAAGGAGCTTTCGCTGGTGTCCTCGTTTTGGGAATCTAGGCCTCTAGGCTCCAAGCGTAGGCATAGAGTCACACTTGGACCCAGGTTGCAAGCCGGAGAGCAAGTGGGAAAGCCCGCAAGTGCAAAGAAAACATATCAGTACTAACGCGAAAGGTCCTTTTCCGCCGCTTCGTCCTGCGTCTCAGCGCATTTCTTCCTAAGGTCCCGGACGAGACCTGGAGAAGTCTTGATGCGTAGAGGCTTCGGACTCGGACTAACCCCTGCCACGTCGGTTCTCCGCGCTTCTACGGTGGCTTGGTCCCGACCTCCCAGCTGCCGACGGCATGCAGCGCTCAGATTGCTTAAGTCCGGCTGACGGATGGCAGGTCCCCGACGATACCTTACAAGTTTCAAGCGACATCAACTGCACAGCTCGATCAGAAGTCCTTGCCTTAGGACCCAAAATTGAAAGATGAAAATTGCAAGGTCTGCAGAGATGCATGGCGAGCCGTTCAGGGTCGAGCTCAGATTCGCTCCCTCCGCGGTTCCTGAAAAGAAGAGGGAGCGCGCAGCTTCTCCTTTGGCACCCTTCAGGCCTAGGGCCCACTGCAACCGAAGCTCCCACGGAGGAACTCGGATGCGAAGCTGCCAAAGGACCGGTGCACCGTCCATGGCGCCATGAGCTCCTGCTTGGAATAAGGGAAGACAAGATGATCAACGAAAGCCGCAGGAACGGGGGATAAGAGAAGAACGCACAGCCTTCCCCCTAATGTGCTCGCCGAGTGATGCTTTCACATGTCCGCCCCTGCTTAGACGAAAGTTCTCCGTCTCTGTGGAAGCAAACTCAACGACACACCGTTCCTGCCATCGCTTTGGCAAACCAAGCTGTACCGAGATGCAACTCCCCAGCCAAAAAAGGGCCATGCGACGGGGCCAGCTCCTTGTCGACATTCTGGCGGATCGCGTCTGCAAGCAGCAAAATGCTTGCGGCCCCTGGGCTGCAGGGCACGACACGACAAGAGCAGCAAGTGCAGGGAAGACGTTACAAGCTTGACCCGCGGCACCCACCGAACTCCAAGTGCGCCACATGCCCAGGCGCAGATCTGATGCGAAGTCTTGCTACCCAGTACTATGTTGTGCGGAGCGACACCACTACCGCCGAGGAGCATATCGGAGCGGCCATGGCTATATTCGACAAAAAACAAGATCTTCCGGCAGCCGAAAAGCAGCACAGTGCGAGGACAGTGCTGGTCAACCAGAGGCTTTCCGTAATAGTCAGACAATGCACTGAACTCGGAGCTTGCGTGGCAGCAAATGGTTCCAGGGAAGGACAAAGGAGAGTCTCCGTACTTCACGCTTTTGGTTTCGACGAGGGGACCAAGGCTTGCGAACCTGTTAAAGCCTATTCCGAAAAGTTCTACCAGAACTGCACTGAAGGGTCGGTCTCATGGTTTTGCTCTCGAATCGCTGTGGCAAGAAACCGAGCTGACTTCTCGTTTCTGTCACTGTTAGTTTTCATGTTTTTTTTGCTCTCAGGACGATTTCTCCGTGGCCGTGCTTTCCTGTACATTAGCCTCTGAATCCATAACTTTGCTTCTGGATTTCAAACAACGATCTATCTCCGCATTGGCGCCACCGATATCATCCAAGGTCACCTGCTGGCTGGGCGGTTGTCGTTCTGGCAAGTGTTCCTGGACGTACTTATGGTTGGTTGATCTCATTATATGTTCCAACTGCCGCACAAATACCCTTCGGCGTGCAGCGCTAAATTCATGTGTAAGCCGTGCCAGCGTTTTCTGACTCATTTCTTGACACTCGAAGCCTCGCATGCCACTGCAAGCGAAATCAGGCACCGAAGATGTACACGCAACCGTACCGCTAACTACCATTGCAGCTCGCAAACTGTACCGCTTCCACCGCAACTCCTCCGTCCTCGAAACCTGCACTCTACGACCATGGCCAAGCCGCAGCTTGCTTCTCCACAAGTGTGTAGTAGTAGCCTTGCAATCCGGGTATGCTCAGGATCGCCTAGGTATTCTCTGTCGCACTTGACCACGAGGGCCGCAACTATGCATTGTTTTGTGCGGGCATCGCATTCAACAAGAAGCAAGCTGCCTTCATGCTCCTAGTTATTGATCATAGTTTCGGACTCTGAAAAGCTGCGCAGCCCGGACATGCGCCCAACTGCCCCGCCCCAGTCTACAATCCGAGATGTGATGAGCACATACAAGGCAGGGTACAATAGCAGGCGAACCATGCCCCACATCTCAGAACCCGCCCACACCCTCCTTGGGCCTCTCAGCTCCATGAGCTCCTTCGAGGATCCGCGCTCTACAACGTGGCCTTGGCTGCGCGAGGAGCCCGATACCCTCAGTCTCCCAACCGCCTATGCCCATGCCCAACTCCTTGTCTCCAAAGACCAACAGACTCCTCAGCTGGCAAAAGAAAACACCGACTGATTGCGATTTCGGTGACCTTCTCGCAGGCAGATGATCTCATCCTCGCGCACAAGCACCGACAGGCTGGACTGCATGGAATGCTTGTTACGGGACCTGCTGGCTTCTGCCATGCTGAGGCTTGGTGCTTTTAGCTGAAGCACAGGACCAATTTCGTCCCACATTCCTTTTCAGCACCAGGTGGGCTCACTGCAGGCTTGTCATTGGCCCTGGTTCAACACGAGGCCTAAGAGCTCTGGAGTCCGGGCTTTATCATGGTCGGCTTATGCTCATCATACTTCGAAGCCCACTCAAAGCACACACGAGCATGCACAGCTTGTTAGAGGGGATTGCAGCTATTGCAACCCCTGGCGCCAGACCTGCCCGAGCCCCAAGAGAGTTTGTCACATCAGCAACACCCCTGCTTGACGGCGCGTCAACTGAGACCCTTTTCTGAACCAGCCAAAGCTGCAGCATTGCGAACGGTGGACAGGCGATGGGCGATGACCTGAAATCTTTGATGCTTTTGACTTGTCTCTGGGCTCCGGGCCTTCAACTTCGTCTCTGTTATACGTGTGATCGCATTTTCGGTGAACCCTCCGCCTTCGCTCTGACGTGAATGTGCAAGCGAGTCTCTTCTGAATCAAGGTCTGAGTCTAAGCAACACTGAAAGGTGCATGCAGGGACTCTCATTGCTTTTGGGTTCTTTAGCTGGTTCCGCCACTTACTCCTGCCACTGATAAAGTCGACCCTGTCAACTTTCAGAACTCAGCAAGTCGCTCGCTACGGTACAGAGAAAGCATGGAACATACCTTTTTTGAGCAGGGACTGCAATGCACTAAGCCCTGAATCCCTTCAGCCAAGCTCCAGACACCAGCGCTTATGGCTGAGCACGCGAAGCGTGTTGCACTGTCTGCAACCACTGATCATGGAACATACCTGCCCCCCATTTGACTCAACCAAGGCGCCATCACACTGCTTCCGCTACTTGCCACAAGTCGGTCGAGAGCCTGCACTGCACCCCATACGGGTGAAGCAGCTTCGGGTTCAACGCATGGAAGCGAGGTCTGTGAATGCCCACGACCAATGTAGCAGTGGCCCCCGAAGGGCAGGGCAGGGCAGGGCAAAGGCAAGGGCACGAACAGGGCAGGGGCAGGGCAGGGGCATGCAGTTTGGCAACAGAGATTTCCGACGTGGCCTCATGAACCTTGCGGACTACAGGGTCCCCCAACAAGATCATTTAAAGTCCGACCCCTGCACTCCTCTTCTTGGCCACTCTACCGTCCAGGTCACGCTACGGCCACCCACTACCGTCACCCAAACCAGTTCCGGCCTCTTGGACGATGGACTCGCTTTCGGCGTCCAGGGCGCTTGTGGCCTCGTCCAGCACCAGGATCCTTCAAAAAGTGCGGGGAAACTTGCTGCACTAGAGCACCAAGATGCCTGGTGAAATGCCACAAACGTTGCGGAAGACGAGCGAACAAACAAGGAAACTTTACAATGAGTGATCGCAGCACACCGACAATGACAAAGCTACATGACCATTTACAGCCAAAACTTCCTTCGAACTCTTGATGCTCGTACTTGCAGCGGTCCTTGGCTTCAAGAGGATGGCGCGGGCGACAGAGAGGCGTTGCTTCTGCCCGCCCGACACCTCTTGTGGAGCATGCTTGGAATGGACTGGCACTTTCGGAATCTATTGTCACTGACACAGAAACGTATCTCTTCCCACCTGGCCACCCCGATCGCCGACGTTCGTGTCGTAACCACCCGGAAAACCCATGATGAAGTCCTCGATCGGCACCGGCTCAAGAGAGAAGGGACATGGGGCTTCTTGGAACCGAGAGCGGTCCCTTGTGCATCATTACTGCCCTTGGCTGGCGATCGCGGCTACTGGGTTCTGCTTCTTGGGTCCACTGCTCGTCATGATTGGCTGGAGGCCACCACCAAACCTCCTAAGTCTATGCCGTCGGCGTCGCGGCGCATAGGTCGTGAAGACTTTCATCATCAACTTTCAGTGAGACATTCGGTTCTGCTGGCCCTGAGTCTCCTTAGAGTACGGGGTTAAACAGAAACGACAAGTCTGGCTCACCGCGACGGCAACGAGCCAGGAATCGTCGCCTCTCTCCCCAAGAAAGACCAGTGAGAAACGTTCAGATCAAGCTCGTGGGTGCATGGCTGGGCATGGCGGAGCTGTAAAGTCGCCGCTGATGCTTCGACAGGCATAAAAGGAGGAAAGGGACTTGCACTGCGATGCCTGAAGCCTCGAAACCCACCGAACTGCGGAGTACGAAGAACTTACTAGGAAAAAAACCCTGCAGCATGAACAGTTCCAATAGCCGAAGGTCGTGTGCACAAGCTGCTTTCGCAGCTTCGATGACTTGATCCTCGAAATCCTCATTGGAACGAACTGCTAGGAGGTTGGAACTGTCGATGGCTCGGGGCTCCCGACAGCAACATGTAGGTGGAGTTGCTAGAGATCTGACAGCTGTCTACATCCTCAAGCCTACAGCCTGGCTCCTTCCCCTGCCAACCAGAAGAATTAGAGCAGGCTGAAGGCAGAGGCTCATGCATTGCCGAAACCCAACAAGTCCTTGGGATCCGAATCGATGCGGCACTGCGGCAAGCCATACCTTGCTGAGACGACAGCTTTGCAGAATCTTCCAGCACTTCCCACCAGCAAGTGAGGGACCGGCGGTGCCGCTCATGGACATTTTTTCGCCCAAGAAATGCCAAAGACCCAGATCGAGAAAAAGTAGGCAAGCTGTTGGCACCAATGAAAGCTGCTCCGAAGCTCGAAGCGTTGTGCCTTGCGCCGCAAAGACGAGGCACAGCAAATTTTGCCGCACGGAGGTGTTGAAGAGCACGGGCTCCTGTGCAACGAGCGCCTCAGAAAAGCCAGGGAGGCGCTTGAGGCCAGCCGAGCGGTTGTGCTTCGCGCAAGCACTTAAAGCCCCCCAGACTCCCAGACCCTCCCTGAGACTTGACCGGGACGGACTCGGAGCCTCCAGAAGTCTCTGGCAGCCTAGGCACCATGTGCCGGTGAAGGTGGGTCAGGTCCCAGTCCTTCATTGGAACTCCATCGATAAGAATAGCACCAGCCAGGGGATCGTAGTACCGGAAGATAAGCTGCCTGAGATCACAAAGACCTCCATGCAAGCCGACTGTAAGAGGTGAATTCTTTAACGCCAAAGTCCACAGAAAACTGCAAATTCTCCAAAGAAGGGTGTGCCCTTCCTGAGTGTAGCATTGCGCACTTTACTGTATATACTGTATAGAAGACCCGGAGATCCTGCCAGGTGTCACGGTGGTACTCTTGCCCGATCCGGAGGCGCCAACCAGGGCCGTGGTCTTTCCAGGTTGCAGCTCCATGGAGAGCTTATGGAGCACTTTCCTTATCCGGGCTTTGGGGAAACATGTTGCGACACGGGGCTGATGGCACGCGTCTCCTTCCTTCTCCTCCCCCTCCCGAATTCGCTAGGTGTCGCAGCCCCGCGTCCCATGTTACCATTCTGGTTTCTGCGAAGCAAGGCCGAGCATCTGCTCTGGGCGCGTGGGATAAGCAAAGGAAACGTCCTGGACGGCAAACGCAAACGCCCGGTAAAGGCAGGAAACACGACTGGCTGGCTTGCTGAGACCGCTGGATAGGACAGCTCCGAATCCAGTAGGCATCGTGCCCTTTGCAGCCCAAAGGCTCAACTCCCATGACAAGCCCTGGGGCCCTAGGGGCTCCAGCCAACGCGGTGTCGGGGTGTGTTCATGGCGTCCAAGGCAAGCTCTGCCTTCCTTCTCTGTGCATCACGCTTAGCTCCGTGTCCTCGAATTTCACTTCCCCGCTCACTGGGCCATCATAAGTGCCTGAGCAAGCCGGCAAACTCTTGCGCGTCGCCAATTCAATACATCCAATCACAGGCCCACACACAAATCAAAACAAAAAGCACGACTCTGCCAACACGAATCCCGAAGCCTCTGCCGCCCCTCTCAAACGAATCCCTGCATTGAAGCCAGGCCTGGGAAAATCTTGGGCTGCTGGTCCAAGAACTCGAAGTGCTCGGCTAAGTTGTCGGAACGATTGAACAAGTCCTGCCGAACCCTTGAAGTTTGGATTACATCTGTACTGAAGGCAATGAAGCGTGCTGCATCTCTGTGCGATCTAAAGGAGCTGCAGATTGTAAATGGACAGCCCTCAGTGACGCAGAGAAGATCCCAGAGAAGTACACAAACCTGCACAGCTGCCACAGCATGGGAAACGAAAGTCCTCGACCTGGGCCTTGAAGCTATTGACCTGCGAGAAAGAGCAAAGGAGGGGGACCTCCAATAAGAAGCGGAAGTTTGTGTTGAACGCCAGACGTCTACTTCCCCGACTCTCTGGTCGAAAGAAACACTGCGGGAATCGAGTCTCTTGCTGACAAAGAGGCACTGCAGCTTTCAACGCACATTGACATCCTGAAAGGCAAGTCACTTGGTGGCCCAGCTTGCTCACGAGCAGCCTCAGCTCTTGCTTTGCAGAAGCTTTGCATGATGCAGAAAGACTCAACTCCATGCTAATTAGACCCTCGGCGCCAAAAAGCCCGATCGAATTCTTCAATGGAGTTGAAGACAGGGCGGACATCCTTTCCCTACTTGCCCCTTGCCCCTGCTTTGACACAGCAGCACCGAAACCATCCACGAGGGGCGCATACACGGTCCCGCAGGTGTATGTGTGTGGGGGGGGGGGGGGNNAGGGGGGGGGGGGGGGGGGAGTATCCATGTGCGTATGTATACTGCTACAGCGGACGAACCGATGTATACATGCAATGCTGCGCATGCACGCAGGCAGGCGTGCAACTAAGTAGGTGTGTCAGTGTGGCAAAGTGAAAGCCCTCGTAATTGTCCAAGTAGCAGGAAGGAAGTCATCTCCGCAGCTGAGGAGTCGACGTTGACCCAAACTAAGCCAACCCAGAGAGAAAAGCCTCGAAGTTGGACTATGGCTTGGTGCTTGCAGGATTTTTTCTGGGCAACGAGCGTGTCGACGCACATCCCTGACTGCATACAACACGCTCGGCTCGAAACGAAGCAAGCATTGACATCGCGAAAGGCTTAAGTGCACGGCAAAGTTGTTAGTTGCTCGGAGCTGAATAACTCCAGGGAGCAGTAGATGGCCTGTTGCAACATATCGGCCGCCACTTGTGCGACCCCCTGAGTGACCGTCAGCCTTGGCACAGGCATGAACGAGCCGTCTCCGCACAAAAGCCTTGCGGCTCAGGGCCCCGGACAGGTGGCCAAGATATAAATGTATGTAGTTATGTACTTATGCCGTGTATGCCGTAACTTATGCCATGTCCGTAATTGTAGATAACCGACACAACTTGCCGACTGTTTTGCTCTTGGCGCATCTGGCGCCGGGGAGCTTCATCCCGGAGGCTTCTTCCAGCGAGAGCCGCTGCAAAGAGGTGTGCCTTGGCTCGACAGATGCTCTTCCGATGACTGGTGAAACTGCCGTGGATGGAGTGGTTGGGATGGCAGCAGCATTCTGTTCTGACACTTCTCGCTGAGGGGAGTGGTGGGAAGGATAGGAGTACCAACGAAACCTGCGAACATTTCGCGACAGAACAGGCGAACAATGGGAACTCCCTGTGTAATCTTCATGAAAACAACCTTCGAACCTAGCGAAGTCAGCGGAGGAATGCCGCAGGCAAACTCATGCGAGTCAAGATGCCAGTCCTGGCACAGGAGCGAGAAACGCATGTACAGTACAAAGGCAAGGTAGGCCGTCCGTGTGTGGTGGTTTCTGAGAAGCTTGCACTGCACATACACCCTCAGAGTGAAGAGGACAGCCTTGCATGTCCAATGCTCCTGCTACCTGTGAGCCCTACTTCATGAAGCCACTCAGTGGTCCTGAGCTTAACCGAAGATCAAGCCCTGAGCCTTGCAACTGTCTCTTCAGTTCCAGAGTTTGCAAAAAGTTGTCGAACGAAAGTTCAGCACCCTGTGCTGGAGCCTGCCTCGCGCGAGAACGTTTTGACCTCTGTTTCCACGGCAGGAGAAGAAATGGGCTAATGCCATCTAAGCTCAGAAACTTGGGAGATGGGAAAGGCCCGACCCGGTGCGAAAGCGCAGATTCGGTAATCTCCCCCCACTGCGCTTCCCCAAGCTTTCCCTCTCTCTCCCGCTCTTTCTCTTTTCTTCTGCAGCAGTCTTTGCTTTGTTCAGGGCAGAGGATGCAGGCAGTTCCTGCGACCTTCTCGTCCGAGCAGCCCCATCCGCTCCAGGAGCTGCCCCCGACACGGGTGTGATGGGCTCGGACTGTACATGAACAAGTGTGCAACAAGTGCAACTTCTCTCTCTCTCTCTCTCTCTCTCTCTCTCTCTCTCTCTCTCTTCTTCAACACAGTCAAAGGGCAGGCGCGTCAGCCCCCACCCTCGCGCACGAATGCGCCCTGTCTGTCGTC
>CAJNJA010004770.1:1310-18028 GCA_905231915.1 Symbiodinium necroappetens
GTTTAGGGTTTAGGGTTCTTAAGCCACAGGCCCTAAAGTTCCTCAAGTAAGGCCTTTCAGCCCGAAACATCCCGAAACTCAAACTCTCAAACCCGGAAAATTTCCTTAAACACAGCCCAGAAAAAAAAAACCTTAAAACGCAATGAAACCGATTCAATCCGAACCAAAAAGTCTTGTCTCCTAAACCCTAAACCCTAAATCCCCCAAGCTTCTTCGCCGAGGCCGAGCCACCGGACCTCCCACCCCGGGCGCCTGGAGCTGCCGCAAAGTCAAGCATCCTTGTAGGGTTTAGGGTTTATAGGTTTTAGGGTTTAGGTTTCTAGGGTTTAGGGTTTAGGGTTTAGGCGTTTAGGGTTTAGGCTTTTAGGGTTTCTAGGGTTCAGGTTTTAGGTTTCTAGGGTTTATAGGTTTTAGGGTTTAGGTTTTAGGGTTTAGGGTTGTAGGGTTTAGGGTTTAGGGTTGTAGGGTTTAGAGTTGAGGGTTTAGGGTTTAGGCTTTTAGGGTTTAGGTTTCTAGGGTTTAGGGTTTATAGGTTTTAGGGTTTAGGTTTTAGGGTTTAGGTTTTTAGGGGGTTTATATCCGGGACGACGAAAACACCACCACCACCACCACGCACCCTACACCAGCACCAGGACCAAAGCCGGCGCCAGCACAACCACGACGAAGACTACTCCTGTTGACCTTCCTTACTACTATTGTAAATACCACTTTTGCCAACATTCGCCTGGCTTGGGAATTTGGTCCGTTAGCGGATGCTTCAACAATCACTACACTTCCTAACTGGATTCATCTCGGATATGACTGGTGTCTGCGCAGGGTTTCAAAGTTTGCAGGTTTACGACAGATGCCCTCGAGCTGCTGCAGGCTTGCAGGCGTTGCTGGGAGACGGCTGAGGCTCAGAGCTGCAGGGCCTAGGTCTTAGAGACTCCAAGACTCAAAGTGTTCGGTCAAAGGTATTTAGGCTTGGGTTTAGGGCTGTACGCCGAGAAGCCCCACATCCTACCTTATGCAGCCTGTAAAAGCTGGGAGGTGCTCAAAGCAGCGCACCTAAAATCTAAACCTTGAAGGCTTACAGCTTACAGTAGTGTTTTGGGGTGTCGGGTTCAGGGGTTTGGTCTTAAGGTTTAACCCGGGCTTGAGAGTTTTGGGTTTAAAGTTTATGATTAAACCCCAAACCCTGGGACGATCCTTGTGACTCCTTGCTGGCCATCGGATACTCCCAGCCCGCTTGCAAGGCAATCTCGCCAACATCACCTTGGGCTCTAGGGTTTAGGCTAGCTAGGGTCTAGGGTTTCAGTTGTAGGGTTTAAGGATTTAGGGTTTAGGGTTTAGAACAGCATTATACTGAAGCCAAGTTATAGGATCCTTCCGTGCTATATAAGGGCTCCTATACAAAAGGTCTCACAATTTTCTGAAACGCCCTTTCTCTCCGCAACCTTACCAACCCCGCTATGAATCATGGTTCAGGTTGGGACATGCAGAGTTTAGTTCCGCGAGGAGCTCGATAGCAGAAAAAGGCTCGAGGTCTATGCAGGGCCATGGAACATCTGCAAATCTGCTTCGATGGCTCAGATGTGCAACTACCAAGAGTACCCTTGAGGACCCAGGCTGAAACAATCAGCCTAAGTCGTTAATGTTCGGGCCTTCATAATTTGAATAGGGTTTTGGGTATAATATACAAAAGTTATAATAAGGAGCCCCCACAATAGTATTGGTAATTTGGGCCCCTATATGCCCATACTACCCAAAGCAAGAAACGAGCCTCTATACATGTGGAAGCTACAAGCCTCGTGAAGCTTTCTCAAACACCATGAAGCCATGCCAATCTCTTGCAAGCTCCGCATACCCCGCCAAAAACTCCTAAAACCGAAGCCATCAGATCCTAAACTCTATAACAGCAACACCTGCCTGAACCCGAACTAACAAACTAAGCCTGAACATCCTAAGGCCTAAACCGGGTACCCTCATAGATCCCTTATGCTACTGGTAGCACTTGTAGAGACCCTTATGGACATCTAGTTGATCCATGTCCAGGATGCCCTCAATCCGCAGCAGCGGCAACTCCAGCGCAGACGCTTCGCCGCCAAGCCGTGCCAGTGGAGGCAGCCACGCCTGCCTTCGAACGTTTAGGTAAACTGTAAACTCCTTAAACCCTAAAGTCTAGGGTTTAAGGGGTTTAGGGAGTTTAGGGGTTGAGGGTTCGGGCTTCCGCTTTGGGTTGCAACCTCTAGGTACTCCTCCAAGTTTCAACCTGAGTCTCTAAACTCCATAAAAAGTGGTATCTACGTTTAGGACACCCAGGATTTGCGAAAATCCTATCTCACGCACTAACTCGCCGAACTGGTGATTCTTTAGGGTTGCTGCTTACAGGAAGAGATTGTCATGGAAGCTCTTGTTTCAAGTGAGGGTCCGCTGACTATTTCGAACCCAGGCTCTCAACGATTCTGCCTCTGTCTCTCGCCTTGCTCTCTCTAGCTGCCCCTCTGACTCTGCCCCGGCTCCTCTATCTCAGAGCACACAAACTGTGACTAAACACCCTTACTTCTTTGATTTATAACTGCGACTAGTGTCGAGCTCAAGCACCCAGCCGTAGCCCTGACACTTTGAATTCCAGCCTTCAGGCACCCAACCTGAATCCCCAACAAGGCAGCCCTGCTACAAACCGGCGGAGACTTCGAGACCCTGTACGAAAGGTTCCTTAAAAAGGGTAATATTTCTATAGATCGATAGGCAGATAGATAGATAGGTAGGTAGATAGATAGACGGATGGATAGATGGATGGATAAACAGATAGTACATTATACTTTGACCGGCTACGCATCGGAACTCCTTGACAGGCCCAAGTTGATGTAGGTAGATAGTAGGGAACACATGTCCACAAATGCCGCACCCGAAGAAGGCGTTGCGCGCTGTCCGCAGCACGACTTCGTCCCAAACCGTCAGACAAACTTTCACCTGGCAGTGGGGCCCGCTGTTCGGAGGTTCAGGGTTTAGGGGCTGTCGCATAAAAATAGGGCTCTAGGGTTTAGGGGTTTATAATAATAGGGCTTTAGGGTTGAGGGGTTTAGGGTATGCTGGTCCTCGTTGTTAGACTGATCTCGTGCCTCCTCAACAACCTACCCCCCCAAAGCCCTAAGCCTGAAACCCTTAGCCCTAAACCTTAGACCCCTAAACCCCCAAAACACAACGAATGGGATTTGAACTTGTATACTTTACCCCTTCCCATAAAGCGCCAGCACCAGCGCCTTGGCTTCCTTTTGTGGTTCGGGATTTAGGGCTTAGAGGGTTCGAGAAGCAGAGCTTCAGGGTTTAGGGCTTCGGGGCTTTGGGATTTTAGAAGAGTTTACGGCTTCAAACCGAAACTCTTCCAGGGCTTTAAAGGCGCAAGGATGATTGTAGCATAAAACCGAAGCTGTACCGAAAGGAATACAGTAGGAGCAGGAAGTGGCGGCAATGCCAAAGCTGTACCCAAAGGAAGGGAGAAGCAAGCCTTAATACAGAACCCCTTCATCTGTGGGATTTGGTGCTACGGCAACGCCCCACAACCCCCTGAGTTCGGTTAAGTTCTCTGGCTCTGGGGAGACTGCACAACCCCGGAGGTAAAACGGTTTGCGGGTTGAGGCGAAAGGTCACCTACGTAGCTGCTAAGCAACCCCAAAACTTTATGAAACCATTATATAACTAATCCTGAACCCTCAAGCCAAAACCCTGAACCCTGCAAACCCTAAACTCCTAAACCTCTAAACTCTAAATCTTAAACCCCCAACCCTGAACCCTGACCCTGTAAACCCTAAACCCCTAAACCCCTAAACCCTGAATCCCAAACCCCAAACCCCTGCAAGCCCTGTAAACCCAAAACCCTAAGCGTAAACCCTAAACCCCAAACCCTGTAAACCGTGTAAGCCCTGTAAACCCTAAAACCCCACGACTGACCAAGTGAGGCTGACTGGTTCTTAGTAGGGAATGGGCAACTACTATAGGGGACCTTCAGCGGCTATCATTATAGGGATCCATTCCCCAACTCCCTCCCTAAAAGCTAAATCCTAAACCTTAAACCCCTAACTCCCTAAATCCCTAACTCCCTAAACCCCTAACTCCCTAAGCCCCTTACTCCCCAAACCCCTAAACCCTAAATCCCTAACCTCTAAACCTCAAACCCTGTAAACCCTAAAAAGGACCCCACACAACTGACCAAGCGAGGTGCCTGTCCCCATCTTGGCTTCGTCTCGCCGAGGTCCAAGATGAACTGCAGGCCCTGGCAGGGACTCAGGGTTTGTCGGGGCGTATAGGTTTTAGGGGTTTGTAGGGGTTTAGGGTTTAGGGGTCTATAAGGCTTGATAGGGTTTAGGGTTTATAGGTTTTTGGGTTTTGGGATTTCGGGTTTTGGGGATTTAGGGGTTTAGGGATTTAAGGTTTTTGGGTTTATAGGGATTTAGGGTTTATGGGGATTAGGGATTTAAGGTTTTTGGGTTTATAGGGATTCAGGGTTTATGGGGATTTAGAGTTTTTGGGTATTTGGGTTTAGGGCTTAGTGTCTTTGGGATTTAGGGTTTCGGGATTTGGGGTTTTTGGGTTTAGGGGTTTAGGCTTTAGGGTTTTTGGGTTTAGGGATTTAGGGGTTAAGGGTTCAGGGTCTAGGGTTTAGGGCTTACCTCGACCGCAAGAAACCTTTTTAGGGCTCCTTACTATGATTTTCTTTGCAAGTCCTTAAAGAGGCAAGTCATTTGGGGTTCAAGTAGGTTTAGGGTCTAGGCTGCCAGGGCTTAAGGCCTCTGTGGGTTTTTAGGGCTCCTTTACAGGAAAAACCCTAGGGCCCTACGGGTTGTTTACGGCTCCTTTAACGGGAAACCCTATGAGTGTAGAGTCGTTCAGGCGACAGTCTCTGTGGGCGACCATGATTCAGGAGTTGGACTTGATGCTTTCTAGGCTCTGGGCTCAGAGTTTAGCTTGGGAGATTGACTTGGTTTTTTGGCTGCGGAGCTTGCAGGACTTGGGTTTAAGGCTTGGGGCCATGCACACTGTCATGGAAGGCTGTGTGGCCTTCAACGGTGCAGGACCCGAAGCCGCAAACCGAAACCTGTCCTGAGTGCTTCGTTGTGCTATTCAGCCGTGTGTCGTGCAGCCTGAACCTGCTGCGCGAAAGGACCTCCCCACCAGAACCGACTGAAAACTGCTGAAGGTTGCGGGTCGAGGCACTGCCGACGTAGAAAGAAGCCTAATTTCTTACGAATGCTATTCTTCGGTTTTTGTAACGATAAACCATAATATGCACCAAAGCCCGGTTCGGTTCACTCAGAGCGCTAAACTCTACGAGCACATTATGGGCAATGGCCCTACGACGTCGAACCTCGTTGCTGGGCAAAGAGCACGTCTGCTCGCCGAGGACACAGAATGCCACTGCTTCAAGGCACCTGAAGCGAAACCCTGCTTAGGGTTTAGGGTTTATATAGGGGCATTGCCGGAATAGGAATTTTTGGGGTTTAATTATGGTATTTAGGGACTAAAAAGGGAGTACGATTATGTATTATTCCGACCCCATTCGACCTCGGGCCATGACCATATGACTGTAACTGTCGGACTTGATGGCCTAGCAGAATGATGAGGGCCGAGGGCCTATCTGCAGGTGATGTGTATGTATGTGTATATACATATATATATATATGTGTGTGTGTATGTATATATATATATGCTATATGTATATAGAACTATATCTTCACATATAATGCATTATACCCCTCTGTTTTAGGAGGGTACCCTTCCTCGTTCCTCTGAAGCTGAAATACGGAGCCCTAAATCCAGCAAGCGGCACTGCAGGGGAAGTCAGAAAACTTAAGAAACAAAACCCCAAACCCAAACACCCAAATTCTATCCCCCAAACCCCAAACCCCAAACCCCTGAACCCCAACCCCTAACCCCAAGCCCAAAACGCCAAACCCTAAACTAAACCGAGAAGCCGCCAAAAAAGACCCCTGTCGAGGCAATCCCTGGGACAAGCCTACAACCTGCACCCCGGGGCCTCATCCCTGACAGGCTCCTTTAAATGGCGATGAGAAGGGCTACTACAAGGGTCATTATCAAGGGTTCACGGTTTGGAGATTTAGGGGTACGATAAGGGCTACTACAAGGGTCAGTATAAAGGTCTTAGGGTTTAGAGATTCAGGGGAACTATAAGGGATACTACAAGTAGGACTGGGTACTATAAGGGGTTACGATAAGGGTTGCCAGAAGGGTAGAAGGGTTCCCTCAAAGGGTTACGCACTAGAAGGGTTTCTATAAGGGTTACTCTAAAGGGTAGCCAACAGGGTCACTATTCCTAGGGCTTCCTTCAATGGGTACTAGCCTAGGGCTTCCTTCAAGGGGTACAGTCAGGGTCTCTATAAGGGTATTACCAGCGTGACGATTCGACAAGGGGCACCTTAGGAGTTCTAGATCTTGCCCTAATGCCCCAATCCGCCAACCCAAAACCAGAAGCCCTAAGGTTTACCTGTGTTTTAGGGTTCCTTATTATGGTTTCTATATATACTTCCCTAAGAAGGTAGGTCTTTTCGGTTACAGGTAGGGCTTAGGGGTTTATAGGGTTTAGGCTGTAAAGCTTTCAGGATCCACACCCTAAATCCCATGCTCTGTCTGGTGTTCGGTTCCCAGCTTCGCCATGAAACTCTTAGGGCTTCGTTGAACTCCAGTCGGTCCGTCTAAGGGTCCATCTACCTGTACGTCGGGCATCAACTTTGGCCTTGGAAGGGGCACCTATGTAGCTACTTTAGAATCAAGTATACATACATACATGCATGCATGCATGCATGCATGCATACATACATACATACATACATACATACACACACATACATACACACATACATGCATGCATACAGACATGCATATATATATATATATGTATATATATACATATATATCTATATATATATATATACTATGTGGGTACATGGCTGAATCCGGAGAGCCCTGCAGGAACCCTAATCAAACCAAACCTTCCGAAGAAGCCCGGGCACCAACTTTCGCCGACCCGGCCGTGGAAAGCTTCCCACTGCGGTATGAGGAGGAGATCGCCACAGCCCTGGAGCGCCCAGAGACCCCAAAACCGCTTCACTCAGGAATCCATAAGTTGAACTGCTTGAGGGGTTCAGGGTTTAGGGGTTTAGGGTTTAGGGGTTCCGGGGTTGGTTTAGGGTTTAGGGATAGGGTCTTATTTGAATGGTTTTGGAGTCTCTGTGTGGTTCAAGGTTCAGGGGTCTGCTTCGGGTGCTTTGGAATCGAGGGAGGTGGATCACGGGATTCGGGATTCAGCTTGGACGTTCAATCTGAGTCCCATGTCATCTCTGTGGGGGAAACCGCGGCTTGATTTGTTGATGCTGTTATCTTTTGCTGTTGCTATTTGGAGCCGTCAGTCTTGTTTATTTTTGAAATCGTTGGCTTTAGTGGCAGGCCTCCAACTAGCCCCGGACTGTAAACCCACAACCCTAAACCCTCAGCCACACAAAGCCTAAACCTTGAACCCCATTAAACCACAAATCAGCAAATCGAAAACTTATGAACCCTCGACCGCACACCCCGAAGTTTAAAGTCTCGACTTCCTACACTCAAGAATATGCGGGGTCTGAAAAAATATAAATCAGTATCCCCCTAGAGTCCCTACC
This sequence comes from Symbiodinium necroappetens, assembly GCA_905231915.1. Classification (NCBI taxonomy): domain Eukaryota; class Dinophyceae; order Suessiales; family Symbiodiniaceae; genus Symbiodinium; species Symbiodinium necroappetens. The sequence continues at coordinate 8,966 of CAJNJA010004770.1, forward strand.
TGAGTATAGTATCAACATATCATATTTACCTACACCCGAATCCCTAATCATCCCTAATCTAGTCAATAATGCTTCGGGTTTCAAGACCCTCCCTGCAGCCCACCTTGACTGCGCAAGGATACTGCCACCTCACCAGGGGAGGGGGGGGGGGTTCAGGGGGTCTACTCGGGGTCATGGGTATGTAGGGTTTGCAGGGTTTTACGGGTTCAGGGGTCGTAGGTTTAGGATTTGGGATTGGAGCTTAGAGTTTTCTTCCGTGTTGTATACCATAACTTCGAACGATTTTGAACTGTGTGAGACAGAAGGGTGGCGGCGTCAAGCAAAAAGCCTCGGCAATAAAGCTTCAACCAGAACCCCTCAACCCTATCACCACAAGCACAATCCGAGGCACATCAACGCAAACCCCAAGAATGCACCTTCGAAGCATTAGTCTGGTGTAACTTATCAAAAGATGCAATGATGGCGGCCTTGTTCTGAAAGGTTCTCAGAAGCCCTGCGAGTCGTAGGGCTCGTCGTAACGACAGAGATCCGCCCACTGTCATCGCAACCACTCCCAAAGTTATCAACCCTGGCTTCCAACACCAGAGCAAGTTTGCACAGAACTCTTGTGCTGTCTAATTCTACAGAAACGGAGTGACCTGGGTGCTGTTCCCATGTATGTACCTAGTGTACCCCTCAATTTAAAGTAAACCCTAAGCCCTCAACACCTAAACCCCAAACCCTAGACTGAGATGCACTAAAAACTTAGGGGCCGAGTACCTTAGCCCAGAAAAGGTTAACCTTTTGAATCATAATAGGTTTATATAAGCTTTGAATCATAATAGGTTTATATAAGCCCCAAAAGGCTTAAAGGTTACCTACTCAGCCCCTAGGAAAACACTCAGGAAACCCCACCTGGCAGCAATGGAGAGGGCCCGCTCCGAATCTGCCTGAGCACGGGTACTTGTTCAGCTTCATGGGGCCGGGGGGAGGAGGGGGGGGGAGGGGGGTTTAGGGTTTAATTAAGGTGTAGGGTTTAGGGTTTAGGGTTTATGGTTTAGGGCTAGGGTTTAGGGTTTAGGGTTTAGGCGGCGTCCCATGATCTCTCGCATCGTTCGGAGTCTGCCGCAAGACCCCAGAGAGCCCAATACCCCTTGATTAAGCAGTATACCTTAAATTATAAGGGTCTTCATATGAGGGTTTAGGCTATCTTCCTTAATTAAGGGGTATTGAACCTTCCACGTCTTGGCAGCTCTGCGCCGCTTCTCGTGCTCGAGAACAGGCTCAGCCTCTGACAGGTGGTCGCCACTCTCTGCGTCTGAACCTACAATATGGTTGATGATTTTAGGGTTTAAGGTTTAAGGTTGATGATATAAACCTTGCATTACCCATAGTAAGGAATATACCATAATTCCAATAGCTTAGGGTCCTTAAGGTGATGCAGGATCTATATCATCAACAGAGTTTTTATACAAAACCCATTTAAATAGGATCCTGTGTGACCTTAGGTCAGGGAGGGTTAGGTTGGTTTCGAGGTCGCTGACAGGGATAATCGCAGGATCAGCGTGGTTGGCATGCGTTCTGTAAGAAGTTGTTTAATACCTTGTGAGTATCCCAACTGGGGTTATCGGGTTATCCTACTCGTATGCCTACTTCTAACGCGTACAAATACTTACCGTCAGGATTTCAATTTTGTTCTTCATCGACGGCTTCCACTTTCACACCTTTGGCGCATTAGTGGTTTGGGCCATCGGTGCCATCTGGACGAAGTGATATGGTTGCAAGGCTTCAGGTTTAGGGTGTAAGGACGCAAACTCATACACATGAAGCCCCAAACTTAGAACCCTAATTAACCCAAACCTGCACCCACGCCATTGAAGCCACAGCACGGGAAGCAAGCACATAGGCGTGCGATATGTGCCCACCATACATCTTGCACAACCTGGCAACGGCCATCTTGAAACTCGGTGTGGAATACATCATGATTACAAAGTGCGACATGGGCTGTATCGTCATAAGCTGGTCAGTGCAGCTGTAAAATCAGTGATGCCAACATGCTTAAGTTGGAGCTACAAGCGATGGGCACGGTATTTGCATAATCTCACGCATTCTATGCCTGTCTATAACTCTTTTAAGACATCTCCTCTATATCTGCTTATGCCATACCCGCATCCTGCGGCAAACCCATCCAACCACCCCGAAGATTACACCCGACAAGCTGGCTATCCAGCCTCACACCCTCAGGTCCCTGACCTGAGAAATGCATGAGTTTCAACAGCGACAACTCTAAAGCCCGACAGCCTGAGCCCGGATGACCTGGAAATCTTAGCCGCCAAAGCCTGAAATCCAAGCTATCCATGCAGCATGGTGAGCAACGAGCCCAAAGCTAAGCTCGGTCCAGCCCTTTTAACGGGGTGCCCCAAAAACATTCATCTGTACGATCATAAAGGCGACAGAGAGGTATATCAAACGGCCAGCTAGTGAAATCTGAGTTCAGGAATGCACTTCCGCCCGTTGTTCTCGATCTTTCGTGTTTTCTCAGACATCTCAGAATCGTTCGGGCTTTGAGGTCGGGGCTTTAGGATTAACTGCTGCGCGACAGGTCGTCAACTGGGCGGGCCGCTAGCTTGTAGCACGATTTCAGGTTTACTTACGAGACTGCCAACTAAAGATTGGGAGTTCGGATGCCATCCTGCCAAGTGTTTGTCTCAACATGGTGGCGACGCCCGTCATCGGCAGAGTGTTCCTGCACTTACCACCCGCAACACGAAGGCGAAGACCGCCATGTCATTCTGGTCTCAAGCTTCCATTAGGATGCGAGCAACCTCTAAGTGATGATTCTGGAGCGCATGCATAGCAGCCGTCAACCCGCTCTGGTCCCAGCACATTTTCTCAGCACCAAACTCCAGCAGCAAGCGCGCAACCTGCAGGTGACCAAACCGACAAGCGAGCATCAGGGCCGTCATGCCGTTTTGGTCCCAGCAATCCGTATGTGCACCAGACTCCAGCAACAAACGTGCAATTTCCGCGTGACCATGACGAGATGCGAGGATTAGGGCGGTCTTGCCGGCTAGGCACCAGCAATCCTTTTCAGCCCCAAATTCCAACAGTAAGCTTGCAACCTCAAAGTGGCCGCTTGCAGCTGCGAACATTAATGCTGTCATGCCTGCATTGTCCCGGCGATTTTTGTCGGCACCAACTTCCTGCAGCACACGTGCAATCTCCGCATGACCATGTTTTGATGCAAGCATCAAGGCTGTCAGGCCCGCATGGTTACAACAGTCTTTGGCAGCGCCAGCTTCAAGCAACATGCGGGCAATCCGTAAGTGACCATGTGCAGATGCGAGCATTAGGGGTGTAAAGCCTTCATGGTCTGGACGATCTTTGTCAGCACCAGCTTCCAACAAGCATCGGACCATATCAATGTGGTTCACTTGGGCAGCACGTGCCAAGTATACCCGAGCTATAGATGCAGCATTGCCTGTTTGATCTGGACCGGAAAGGGTAAGCAGCACCAACTGCAAATCCATTGAGGCATCCAGCTTCGCGCCGTCCGCTAAAGGACCAGTGTCATGCACAAGTTGCTGCATGAACACAGGAAACCCATACTGCTTACACAGATACCACTTCAGGTCGGCTGCATCTTGGAACGCTTCCGCACTCACCGCAGCCAACTCTTGGCCGGAAGGTCTCCAGACACGAAGCATTCGGAAGAAGACCCGGCGCAACACTGAAACATCGCAACACCTGAATTGCTCACCCCTCTGGCCAGAACTGGAAGATATAGCTGGAGATTTATGCAGGACTTGGTGTGCGAACGAGTGTGCAAATAGCTGGTACTTGAACAAGCTAAGTTTGAGGGAACTCCGACAATTATGTGTTGTCATCCATGGTGCTACTCAAGCTTCACAAAACATTTACTTGTTGAGCAGAAAGCTGGCGCTGGCCGGCGTGAATTTCTGTACGTGCGTGGAACGACGAAATCACCTATAGGAAAAGCCCCAAAACACAGTTGTGTTGCTACTTCGTTGACCCAATATCATGACTGGAAGACTGCTGGAGTGTATTTCGTTTGCCCCCACTGTCGAGATACACTATTCGGGCAGGGCTGATGATGTTGTCTGCAATCAAGGCGTTTAGCATCAGTTCGAATTGCATGAAGCCTGAACCACTAGTGCTAATATTCGAGCATGAACTTGCCGTTATTCGAAGGAAAAGATAGCTGCCGCTGTATTTGGCTGACACTGTAGGTCACTCGGAAGCTTTCTTTCTCCCCCATTCCACATGAGTGAAACAACTTGTCGGGATTAAGCATGGGAAGTCGGCGGTCGTCTGGACAAGTATAACCCTGGGTATGAGAAGCAGGGACGTGTTGACAGCTTACCTGCACAAGCCTGCGGCGACATTGTCGACCACGGTTCTGTCCGAATCCTTGATGCGGCAGCATTGGATCCGACGGGGCCATCATCACCGGCCACTATTGAGTAACCAAGAGACCCATTTCGTCCTCAAGGAGCTGGCGGTTTACGACTTTGTAATTACTCCGCTCAACACTTCTCGGCCTGCACGGCTGCGCTCATTTCCCACTTCAAGACTGATACTTTGCGCATGAGGCGTGGGATGATAAGCCTTTCATCTGCACAAGTATACAAAATTAAACAGGTTTTGAGACTGCAAAACTGAATCATGAAAAATCAAGAACATTGAAAGCACGGCCCGAGCAAATCCTGTACCCGGGAATATGGGATACGAGAGGGCCATCATCCCTTCCGAGTGGGTACCCCGGGAATCGCACGTCCTCTGTGCTGGGACTGCTATGGGAAAGCATAAAACTTGGGAGCAGCCACCGGTAGGCTGTACGAAATGCTAGCAAAGCTGCGGGAGTTGTGAAAAAGGTCTGGGAGACCTATGGGAAATATCTACACATCCTGCAGTACGCAGGAATCTCACATGAAATGCAAATTAAGTCTCGCCAACTCAATGTGTAGCGAAACTTCCTTGGACGATCGAGCCCGAAAGATCACAGGGCACATTTAAGCACATCCGACACTCTGTTACAGTTTGGATGGAACGGTCGGACTCCCTTTTCTTCACACACCACGGAAAAGTCCTTCGTCGTCCATTGATGCCACAACCCCAGCCACCCAGCCAGCGATCATGGTTCGAAGCAGTCGCTGTGAGAGCGAATGTTCTGCGGAGGGTCGGGCTTGCGCTGCGACCAAGGCATGCCGCTCGAAACCATGAGCCAACAAGTACTTCCACATGAGGCTCCAAGTCTCCACCTGTTCCTGGTCGGCCCAGAGCTTCGTCCTTCCACCTATCTGACATCCGGTGCTCAGAACCGCCGCCCTGGATCTTGACCCTGCTCAATGTTGTGATCCTCCGAAGGCAGAAGTAAATGTCACTGAAGACCAAGCGCTTCAATTCAATGGAGGGTTTAAGTTTACTTGCGAATGGTTATGGATGAGAATCTACGATGAGTGGCTCTTGTCGGAGATCGGCATGAGATTGTAATTGCAGGGTCTGGTGCCCTAAACATCCCTAAACACCATACCATATACCCTAAACCCTAAACCCACACCCCAAAGGCGTACACCTTAACCGCAACCGCCAGCCGTCCATGTGGAGGCAACTGAGCCGGGTGGCGTGGGTTATCAGGTCCAAGGTTCATGACCGGAGGTACTGGGCTTAGGGACTAACTACAGGGTCTAGGGGTTTATGTAGGGCTTAGGGGTTCAGGGTTTAGGGACTATACAGTCTCCGGGATTTAGGGTTTAGGGGCTGAGGGTTCGGGACTATAGGGTCTAGGGTTTTCGGTTTCATCCCCTACCCTAAACCCTAAGCCCTAAAGAAACCCAGAAGCTTAGGGTTCAAGGCTTAGGGTACCGGCTTTATTGCAGCACTTTCGGGTTGCCGGGTCCACTAGACTCAACAAGTATCAATACCCATAGGCTCCTTAGTAGTTCCTTTTTGGGATTACTTTTTAGGATCCTAAATATATGAACCGCAAACAGGAACTACTAAGGAGCCTATGGGTATTGTGCCTGTCAAGCAGCACGTGCCCCAAAGCCCTGTGCCAACTATTGGTGCGCCGGTGTCTGTGTGCGTGTGTATTTACATCTGCACGCATACGGTGCAACGCAACATTATGCTGTGTTGATGCCTTACACTATCAGGCTTTCTGTGTGATATGCCACATCAAACTACCCTACGGGTCCATGTATTCACATACACCAAGTTCTTATGTCTCAACGCAGTACCTATCTAGGTGCTTTAGGGCCCGAGCCTATACCATATGGTTACGGGTACATGGTGTCTTAGGGTTACATCCAACATATACTATTTTACTATGCCACATACACCCGAGTCTGTGGCCCTTTATAATAATTTATAACTGTTTAGGGTTTAGGATTTTAGGATTTATAACTCTGAAACCCTAAAGCCCTCACCCTCAACTATGGTCAGGGCCTGATCCCTAAGCCCGAAAACCGAGACCCTAGAAGCCTAAACCGAAAATCCCAAACCCTTGGGGTTGGTTTCAGTGTTTAGGCCGGCACTCAAGGCACCTCGTCTGCCGCACATGCATGTTTAGGGTTTAGGGTTTAGGGTTTAGGGTGAAAGCAATGACTTACCCTAGGCTTCCAAGCAACTTATAGTTAGGGCCCTAGACCCCTTAAGGACCCAATAATAAGGTCCCTGGAAGCCTCGGGTTAAAGAAGTGAGTTTAGGGGGCAGGCTCTCTACTTGGAACCGCCGGCAGCACCTGGAAGATCCAGGCGTCTAGCAGGGTCCTGGGAATCAGAGGGAATTTTATGGGGGGTAGGGGGGAGGGGGGTAAGGGAAATAGGCCTGCTTAGGTCGTTCTTCTTCTTACTAGTATTATGATGATTATTATTATTACTGACTGGTGTTACGGACCCCTACCCCCCTCCCCTCTAAGGGTCCCTATGAGGAAAGCTTGGTATAGCGGAGCGCGTTCGGGGCTTCTGCGGCCGATGGGACGTGTCAGCTGACGGGGTTTGTCGTTTTAGGGTTCCCGAACCCTAAACCCCGAAGCCCTAAACCCCTAAACCCCTAAGCCCCTAAACCCTTAAGACCCTAAACCCTCAGCCCCTTTCCCCTAAACCGGCAAGAGACTTTAAACCCTAAGCCCCGGAGTTGACGGGTCCTCTATCGGCGGCGAATCTGAGTTTAAAGGATCCTCCTAGTTCCCCAAGGGTCCTTAGTGCCTAAATAGTAGAATGTAGGGTTTAGGGTTTAGGGGTTTAGGGGTTTAGGGTTTAGGGTTTAGGGGTTTAGGGCTTCTATATTAGGAATCTATTTTGATTCAGGGAAGTATCCCCCCATAACAGTACCTAGGACTCTCCGGGCGAGGGTCTTTTAAGGCTGAGAGCCTTTGGGTCCCGGGTGCTCTGAGGTTTAAAGAAGGCCTTGGGGTCTCAGGCGTTTTGCGTCTGGTTTCTGCGGTGGTTAGGGTTTAGGGTTTAGGGTTTAGGGTTTGGGTTTGGGGTTTAGGGTTTAGGGTTTAGGTTTAGGTAAGCAGTCATGGGACAATCCGAAGCGAAGCGCTTCTGGATGAACTCTAAGGCTCTAGGGAGGGTTTAGAGGAGTAGGGAATATTCTAGCTTTTCGGGGATCCCAACTCAATGTTGCCATTAAAGCCGTTTGTACAAGGATCAAGATTTTTGTTAGGCTGAGGGCTTACCCTGCGTAGGGTCTGCGGCTCAACCACGATTTGGTGCCTTTGAGGGTTAGGGTTTGCTCGAAATCGGGGTCCCTGTCGAAGGTCCTTTCACGAGGAGCCTATCATGGGAGCAGGCACACTAACACACCCTACCCCTAAACTATACCCTAGATCCCCAAAGCCACACAGTATCCTCATGGAGCCCATACAGGAACACTTCAGAGGAGGCCCTTCAACCCTGAAAAAAACAAACTCACTTTCACTCTAACCCTGAATTGAACAACTAAACCCTAAACCCTAACAACCCTATAGAACCCTATAAAGGAGCCCCTTTAAAAGCTAAGCTCTAACAAACCCTATACAACCTATAGAGGAGCCCCTTTTAAAGCTAAGCCCTAACAAACCCTGTAGAACCTATAGAGGAGCCCCTTAAAGGCTAAGCCCTAGCAAACCCTATAGAACCTTATAAAGCGGCCCCTCAAACGGCTACGCCCTAACAAACCCTATAGAACCCTATAAAGGAGCCCCTTAAAGGCTAAACCCTAACAAACCCTATAGAAGCTATAGAGGAGCCCCTTGAAGACTAAGCCCTGACAATCCCTATAGAACCGTATAAAGGGGCCCCTTGAAGCAAGCCCCAGAAAGTCGAAAGCCGAACTCTCTTTCACTCCAAGGTTCATGGCAAGCCCAAGAAATCCACACGCAACGACCATCGGCGAGAAACCTTTCATGTGCTCTTTTGAACAACATGATAGGGCTTAGGGTTTAGGGTTTTTAGGGTGGTTTAGGGCTTTTGGTTTGCAGTGAATGAGCACTAGAGGATATTTTCGTATAGGTATTTTAAGGAAGTGGAAGACAGAATTCCAGACGGGTTAATGCGAAGATTCTATACTGGTACTATAGGGGCTTCGAGGGATCGGGGTTTACGTCTTCATGGTTGCAGGTGCTGTTCGCACGGCATTTTGTGGGTGCACCTTGAAGACTTCTACGACTGATGATCTAAATCCTGCCTTTCCCCGTAATAAGGAACATACCAAGAATTCCCATAGACTTATGTAGGGTCCTTAAGGCCATGCAGGATTTATATCATCAACCCTAAACCCTAAACCCCTAAACCCCTAAACCCCTAAACCCCCAAAACCCTATACCCCAAACCCCGAAGTGCATGACCTATGATAAGGAATATACCATAATTCCCTTAGTTTAGGGTCCTTAAGGTCATGCAGGATTTATATCATCCACCGTAGTGCAAGGATTCGGGGCTTCTCGGCCGAAGGCCAGAAAAGAGCGCCCGATCGAGCCTAGGGTTTTAATGTTTACCCATAGGCCCCTAAGTAGTCCATTTTTGTGGACTATATTTAGAATCCCTAAACCCTGAACCCGAAACCCTAGACCCCAAA
>CAJNJA010004781.1:0-45369 GCA_905231915.1 Symbiodinium necroappetens
CACATATGTTGAGATATATATATATATACACGCGCACACATACATACTTAAATACTTAGATATTTATATACTTGTCTACTTGCATATCTATATATCTGTCTACCTATCTATCTGCTTATCTACCTATCTATCTATCTAGCTATCTGTTATCTACCTATCTATCTATCTATCTATCTTCCTATCTACGTATTTATCTATCTATCGATCGATCTATCTATCTACCTATCTAATTATCTGTCTCTCCATGTATGTATGTATGTATGTATGTATGTATGTATCTGTAACTGTCTATTTATCTATCTATCTATCTATCTATATATCTATCTATCTATCTATCTATATGTATATATATTTATATATATACATATCATGTATTGACATGCAGGTTCCTACGTGGCGCAAGTTAAGCTAGGAACGGCCGACATTAATGCATCAGCAGCGTTGGACGGTCACCGCTTGCAGCACCCAGTGAAAGTTGTGTTCCTGCTGTGTCAGAACTTGAAGCAGTCATTGTGTTAAGGTCTGGCCATGAGGGCTGGGTGCGAACTGTCGCTGTGGATCCCACAAATGAATGGTCAAAAACTCAATCCAAGGTGTTAAAGGGCGACGAGTAGAACGGGAGAGCGGGCCTCTGTCGTGTTCCATGCGCTTGGCCGTTTCAGGTTTGCATCCTCTGGCAATGATCGCCTCATAAAGATCTGGGACCTTGCTAGCGGCACGCCCCTCGCTCAGACAAAAGCTTGCATGTTCGTGTAATGACGAAGTGGCGAGTATTGAGCAGGTTGAAGCTGTCCCTGACTGGGCACGTCAGCACGGTCCGAGCTGTGGCGATTTCGGACAGGCACGCCTCGGAGTTGGCAGCAGGAAAGCAGTGCATAGAGTTGTATTGCCGTACGATGGCCCCTGCAGTGGTGCAGGCATCCCTACCTCTTCAGCGCGTCCGAAGACTGTGAGGTGAAGTGCTGGGACCTAGAGCAGAACATGGCCAGCCTTGCTCGTCGTGATGTTTTTTGGGTGCTACGGTCTGAAGCGGTGTGCCAGGTAATTCGCAATTACCATGGACACCTCAGTGGTGCCAATTCCTCGGCAGCTGTGGCATCTGTGAGCTAGCCGCAAGAGTGCATGCAGTGGTGCAGTCGCCCTTCTGAGGTGTACTGCCTCGTTTTGCATCCCACTCTGAACATCCTCGCAACAGGCCTGAAGTAGAGTCTTGGACATAAGAGGGTTGAGGCCTTTGAAGAAGTATCGCGAACACTGTTCTCTTCCGTCTGTGAAAGGTGGACGTGATGGCTCAGTCCGTGTGTGGGACATGCGCACGAAGACCGGGATTTTTGTTTTCACCGGCCATACCAACGCCATTTGCTCGTTGACCTCGCAGGCCCGGCTGAAGGAAAGGAAACTAGTTCTTGGTACATAGCATGAAGCTCAGCGGTTCTGTCGGAGAGGCTGCCGAGCCTCAATTTATCAGTGGTTCCATGGACAGAATGGTTCCGCGCTTACGCTTTAGTCGTCTAGGCCTAAGCATCATCCACCAAGATCGCTGAGACATCGAAGGTTCGACTTTGGGATCTGGCCGCCGGTAAGTGCTCTGCTGCTGCCTGAGATGGAAGTCTTCGGCATGTGCTCTTCTCTGTTGTGCTCGAAGGTCACTTTGACCAACCACAAGCCCGGGACCACACTCCGTTAACAGTCCGCTCTTGCCGTGCGAAGCGTGCATCTCAGGAAGAGCATACGAGCCTTGGCGATCCATCCTCTAGAGTACACCTTTGTGTCGTGCTCATCTGATAACAACAAGGCCTGCGCTCGCGGATGTGCAAGACTTTTAGATGCTCACCACTTGGGGCCATGAGCAGGTATGGAAGTGTCCCAAGGGCGCTTTTGAGCGCAACATTCAGGGCCACAATGCTATCGTGAATTGTCAACCTGCCATGTGTTGCTCTGAAAGCTTTCGCCGTATTCGTCTCTGTTTGGCCTGGGCTTGGTCCGAGAATCGCTCTGACCGGTTGGGATCATGCAGCTTAGATATGCCATTTGCAAGGACATCTGAGCTGCACATACATGGTCATATGTCAATACGGTAGAGGTAACTTCGCAGCTTGAGAGCGTGTTTTTTACATATATTTGCATGTGCATTCATTCGGATTCTCATTTGACTTTATTGAATTTCATCCCTGTCCATGAGGCAGCTGGGATTGCTCAGGTTTGCCTATGTCTGCCTGAGACGTCCCGAGACGATCATCATGCCAAGATTTGCTACCTCGGAGAGCAATCGTCCTGCAGAAACTAGTATGTGCGGAGTTCAACTAACTCCATTCAATGAGCCATCTACCATTTGTGTCTCTTTCCGGAGGATCAACTGTGATCATGTCAAGATACTGGTGACGCATGTGACCCAGAACCTTCAACACTTGCTGGTTACAAAGTGTGTGTGTGTGTGTGCTATTCGTGGATCCAGTATGCAAGTTACGGGCGACTACAGGCAAACTTTGAATTCATCAATTCTCATGGTCACCCTGGGCAGTCTACAGGATTGCTGGAACGACAAGGCGACAAAATCCATCCCCTCGAGCAAGGTGTGTCCAACAGCAACGTCGCTCTCATAAAAAGAGATGCCATTCAGGATCAAGCATCGGTAGCAAACTCTCATGTCCAGTCCGACGTGTCATGTTTTCACGAAAGCTTTTTCGCAGGAGCTTGAGTTTTCAAGGGCGGAAGCGGTGTGGGGAGAACCTCCATGATGCTGGGTCCGTCGGGTAGCCAAAAGAGCCGATTCTGCTCACCATCCTCCTCTTTCGGCGGTGGCGAGGGTGGCGGCTGATGCACCTGGTGTCTGGTCTTCGGGGTCGGAATCTCCCCTAAGCCGCCCGCAAACCACGTCATCAGCTGCTTCAAGGAGCTGCCCCTCTCGCCGAGCGCAAACTCTCCGTCAAACCACAGCTGATAAGTGACAATGAATGTGAGAGTATTTGGTCCAAGCGTGCTGTTCTGTTGTATAGGGCTCTTCCGGCAGGATCGATGCGACTTCCGTGCCCTGACCATTAAGAATTTTTCATGGGGAGCGCTTTCGCCTGACTGTTTTGTTTCCTGTTGTGCTCAAAAGGTGCATTCCGCGGTGCCGGTTTCTTGCACATACAAGTGGGCGCGATAGTTCACATGAGCATGCACATTTGTAAACATTGTCCTAGCTGCCCTGGTCCGAGCGAGCACTTGGCAGGCTGCACCATTCGAGAAGGGCAGCAGGGCTCATCGCAGCTGATTGCTGGAACAGACAATGGCTATCTCCATTTTTGGGACAGATGCTGTAAAGAATCAGCTAATCATGTCGTGCGCAGGGCAAGCGCAAGCCAGATAACCTGCAGGATTGGAGAAGCGGCCACAAGTTCCAAAGCTTGGAGGTGCAAACACACGCACGTTTGCGTTTCAAGCATTGGAGAAGCAATATGCCAGGCCATACCTCAACCCGGCAGCATGAGTTGGATGCTTGGTGACGTCATTCCGTTGGTAGAGCAGACTGTTTGAACGTCCGCTCTTCTGTTGTCATGCCTTGCTGTTTTGACATGTGATTTTTGCGATGTGGGGTGACCAGCCATTTTGAGCTCGAATTGCAGGTGCGGAAAATGCCATATTCGACATGGCGTCAGGAGCTTGAGAGCAGCAGCAGCGGTGATGACACTCTTGGGTTCGTTGGTGACTGGTGTGTAAAGGCTGGACCAGAGTGGTAGTCGCTTGCTGACGGCGGAATGCGACAAGACCGTCAAAATTTACAGAGAGGAGAATGCCATTGTGCCAGTTGCAGAGTGATTTGGACATGCTTGGACTCAGTTTCAGCACGCTCCACGAGCCTCATACCTCCTGGCAAGGACCCGAACGCGACTCCAGAAACGCATCCTCTCAATTGGAAGGCAGGGATACCATGATTGTGAAAGCTAGTTCTTGCGAATTTGTAGGCATGTTTCAGGCAGCAGGACTTTGTGTTTGGGGCTGCAGCTTCAAGCTGGGAACAAGATTCAAGCTTCAGCATGCAGCACTTGCTTTCCAAGCTTGAGGTTAGAGTTAGTGCCTCAGAAAGGGAGACCAGCAAAGGCGGCTGAAGGCTTTCCAGACTGTTCTTGCACCCTCGTTCGGGGGTGGCTCTAGTTGCCGGACAGACTTCGTGCAGACCCCCAGCCGTTCGAGACATTTGGACACTTGATTGTAAATGAATACGAGTGAGTGAGTGAGAGAGAGAGAGAGAGACTTCTTACGCTTTCGGTTCGCTTTGTCACAATACCCCTCATCTCGATTCTGTCCGAGGGGGGGATAACGACAGTCCAGTACAGCTGAGCCCCTTGGGGACAATTCCCAAGGGGAAACGACGTTAGACACGCGAGGAACGCGGGTGCGTGCACGTGCGCGGGGGGTTGGGACTGGACGCTTCCCGACCTCCCCTGCCCAGTAGAGAGAGAGAGAGAGAGAGGCACACAGTTCTAGCAGTCGTTCTCACCCTCGTTCAACGTACGGACTCCCCATCTAAAAACATGTTGGATGGGGAAGCGACTTGAGCGCGGGGCGCCGGGCCTGCCAGCGTCTAAAACCCTCAAGCAAAGCAAAGTAAAGAGAGAGAGAGAGAGAGACTCCCCGTCTTTCCCCCCGGCTACATTGCCCTTTATATTGCACGCTGTCTTTCCATCTTCAGTCGTTGCCTCGGTAGTGCACTGCATCTTTCCACGCCCCGCCACAACGGTCGGGGGCGCCGAGAGCGCGCGGGCGAGGGGGGCAACCCCTGAGCCCGGAAACCTGGCGAAAGAAAGAAAGAGAGACGGAAGCAGTTGGACCGCTGCTTCTGCCATGTGCTGTAGAGAGCGAGAGGGAGAAAGAGATCCTGGTAGAGATAGAGAGAGAGACAGTGCCTTTGGTTGTGTGGAACAGGGGCAAACGGCCGGGGCAAACCCCAAGAGCGTTTGTTTTCTGCAAACAACGGGAAGTGGCCAGGAATTTGCACCAAACCGAAGAGTGTGGTAAAAGGTGCTGCAGCCTCCTTGGATTTTTCATGTCGGCCCCGCTGAGCCGCATCAACGCCCATGGATGAGACTTGAGCCGGCTCTCGCAAACTCGGATGTAGAATGATCAGAATATATCAGAATGATGGTAAATGCAGGTCCCTAGCGAAAAGATGAAGCAGACCGCTTGCAATACCGTCGTGTTGCCGTCGTGCTGCAGGCGCCCAAGCTTAATGCACACCATCGCTACTGAGTCCGATTCCGAAGCACAGTCTCACTGCGGCTTGCCACCCGGGCCCAAAGTTGCCTAACACTCTGTTGCGAGCTGTTGCTAATATGGCAGAATTGTGCCTCGGTAGCTTTGATGACTAGCCGGAGCGTCTGGAATTGGGCAAAAGTCGGTGCTCGGTGTTCCGTGTGTCTTTCTGGCAAGCATCTTGTGGCGTTTGAATGGTATCGACCGGTGTCAGGCCGGAAAGCCACTTCAGGCTTACATACGACGATGTTGAACAGAAGCCACAAACTAAAGTGTCGTGGCAGGACTGTCACAGACCAGGACAGCACAAACCATGCCATCACAGCTCCTCCTTCTGATCCAGTCTCAGACGACCGTCGCCAGCCGCCTTCTAGCTGGCTTGATGATGTTGGCCTTCCTGCATGGAGACTGGCAGCTCCGTGACAGCAAAGGTAAGCGGGAGACGATCCGCCTTGGACAGAAGCTGAGGTTTAGATATCCATCCTCCAAAGCCAGATGACACAGAGGTGGCTTCATCATGAGACCGGCACTTTCTGCTTGCCGCTGATTTGGCAACTCGAGGAGTCTGCGAGCGCCGCTGGACAAGGCTGCAGCTTTGTAGTGGTTTGGTCACCATGGATTCTGGGCACCGCGAGAAGGACCAGAAGCTGCTGCTTCCGACCAGGAGCCCAGTGTCCAAGCCATGATTCGGTTTGTCGGGGCCCACCAAAGGCTATCATGTCTCACAAGGCAGCTGAGATCAGCTGAGCATGGACAGAATCACAAGGACAAGTGCCCTTTTGACACTGCAGTAGGAGCGAAAGCAGAGCAGATTTAGAGCCTAAGCTCCAAGGTTGAGATCGAAAGCATTCACGACCTGAAGCTCTACAGCCCTGCACCTCACCTTAACGTTGATCACTTGATAATTCCAAAACCGGAAGCCCTAGCCCTGAAATTCTAAAGCCCCGCGCCCCAAAGCAACTGTCCATCATCGAGTTGCATTGCTCGAGGACGTCATTGACGATGTGACCCAGGCATGAGGGTGCTTGCAGTGTTTGCTTCAAGACGGCGGTGGTCACTCAAATGAACTGTCAGACCTTGCAAAAGGTTGACAATGAATCCTCAGACGCGCCCTTGAGGCTGAGCGGCTGTCCATTCGGTTGTACAGTTAAAAGTCTGAGAAGGGAGAATGAGTAGTTGTGGGTGGGCCTTGGACGGGCGTGGGCTGATTGCTGCGAGTTGGCTGGGCAGCTTTATGATTGCAAATGAGGCTGTCTGTCGTGAAGCGGTTGTCGTGAAAATTTCAGGCATGGATTGAGGTACACAAAAGGCGAGATGTTCGGTGCTTGCAGAGTTTTGAAGCCACTCGGATCTTCGATCTTCTTGTTGTTGTCTTGCTCTCAAACTCTTCTCAGTAAGAGGTCTTCTTTCTAAGCAATCTTTCGTCGCGATGCAGTAGATAGGTTTGTTGCCTGAAAGCGAGGGTGTCACTGGTTGCAGGTTGCAATATGCTAGACTGTTTCTCCAGGCCAGCTGGTGTGAACCTTCGCCTACTGCCATCACTGGCACCTCCAGGTGATGGGTCGGTGTCTTATATTTCAGTATATTTCACTTGTACCTGTGCTTGCAGGTTGAGCGCACGGTCGCTCAGGTGTCACCGCATTTGGCGGCGTTCGCACAAAAAATGCCGTGATCAAACGGATGAGGTGAAGGAGTGGCACGAGCCTAAACCTGTGGAAGGCAGTAGCCGCTACGCGATGCTCGTATGTAGGAGTAGCAGGCTTGATGGTTGAAACTGAGGTACAGCCACAAGCGCCACGTTCTGGTGACCCGGCTTGTCTCATAGTGCTGCATATCCAGTAGAAGATAGTAACAGTAGAAGCCATGCATCTCTCGCAGTGAGGTTTTCACCTACAGTGGGAAACCTGTTTACTCGCGCTATGGCGAAGAGGTGCATCGTAGTGAAGAGTCACCGGGTCAGGTCAGCATGGAGAAACTGTAAAGGATGGTCTCAGTGGCACCACCGGTGCGCTGTCAGCCATTGTGCCTGGGGCCCATTGGCTGGGCAAAGCATGATCGCATGTCCTAGTCTTGTGAGGTCCAAGATGGCCAAGTTCTTCTTTTGCGACAGTACCACAACGGATTGTTTAAGGTGCCCTGTGTTCTCCCCACGCCCGTTGAGGGCTCGATTGCAAGGGACGTTTCGAGGATGGCAGCTGCAGGTACATGACTGCGGGCGAGCACGTCTTTACCTTTCTGGAGAGGGGACCCCTGTGGTGCGCTCTCTCAACTTCGCATCCTCCTATATACCCTGACCTGACAGATTGCAGACATTTGCAGACAGGTTGGTCTGCATATCATGCAGTGGCGATCTCTATGGTGACATGGTGTGCTTGCTGGAGTCGGATCCCCAACAGTGCTGTAACTCCGGCCTGGCGGGCCTGGCATAGGCATTCCTAGACTTCTGCTGGTCTCAGTTGCGAAGGCAGAATCGGACAGACACTGAGGCGCGTCCACATGCAAATCATCACCATCCTCACAGCTGGAATCGATGCTTGGACCGGGAAGGAAGAGCTATGACTTGGTACCAGTATCGTAGATGTGTCTGCATGTTGCGCACTCTCATCTAGCCTGGAAGAGTAATCATTGGCTCGCCCGTCTGCACTCGAGCTTCCGGGAGGGCAATGTTTTGTGGCGCCGGAGATGAGACTTGCATGGATCATTGTGCGAGGTTGCTGAGGCCGATGGTTCTTCAGAGTTTTAACCCCGGCATTTCTAGGCCCTGGAGCACGGCAGGGGAGGAAGGAGTTCTGCACGAGCGCTGTCGTGTGGTGCTTTGCTACCAGAGAAGCACGAGAGCTTGGGATCTGACGTCAACTACGTTTTGCTGTTGGTGTCATTGGCAGCAGACGAGGAAAGAACCCTAGTCAGCCGCCCCAACTACGACATGAGAGGCCTGCTTGGAGGCCGCTTGCATCGATTCCGTGAGTTGTGTTTACACCGTTTTGCGCGTATCGTTTCAGGCACGGAGCAGGTCGTCAACAGCATGATTCGATGGTGTGTGCAGGAGCTTGCAACTTCGATACTTGGTGCGGTGTGAAACAATGCATTGGTGCCACTTGGAGGACATGTTCTTGCAGTGCGAGGGTTTTGAAGCACTTCCTCTGGCCCCGAGTGTGCGAAACGCGGCAACGGAGGCTTGTGTGTTTCAATTGTGGGGAATGCCTGCGCGCATGTATGCATCCAGTGAAAACAGAGTGCAGGCATTGAAGTCAGCGAGACTTCCAAATGTTCTTTTTGCTTTTCTGATGGTCCGCATCTCTGAAGAATCTCGCGTCGTGTTTTTTCTGTCATATTCCGCCTTGTACATGAGAGCGACAAGAGGCAGGGCATCGGGTCCTCAGTGCCGTCTCGAACAGGTGCAATGGGCAAACGATTCGATTGGGTTTTCTTGCAATCATACGAGTGCATGGCAGGCAGTACCGCCTAAACGCTCTGGATCTGGGCAGGGATCCTGCTGGGCACATGCCCATTTGAGCTCACATGCCCTGCCGCCGACGCTGTTCGCTGCAGGCATGGTGATCAACATCATCATGTCGTCTGCTTCACTGCGGACGGGAGAGTCGTGGACACCTGTGTGCATGAGCCAGTACAATGACAAGGCAGTCGTTCTTTCTCTTCGGTTGAAATCCTGGCAGAGTTGTTCCTGACAGGGCTTTGCCTATGCATACATCTCTTTCCTGGAAGGCAGGCCAGAATCGCTCCCTCGGTGTCTGTGGTGGATGTTTGCACAGCTGCTATTGATATCTGGAGGTTCGGATGTTGGGGTGGTCTTCCTATCCACAGCTTCAGACGGAGAGCAGTTTTACGCAATTTCACAACAAGCTGCCATGGCGAAGCCGGCAAATTAAAGCTGGAGACTGTCTCATTTTTCTATTGCTCCGGGCATTGGTCGAAGTGCCTCTTACCAGGTGAAGGATGCGTTGAAGCAGCGGGGCACCTGCAAGCATTCTGAAGGTTTCGTGGGCCTGCGGTTTTTCGATTTTGGATCTGCAGGCCCGGCTGTGCTGAGGGCATCGAGGAAGCAATCTCAAAAAGTGTTCATCTCAGTCCCGACGACCCTACGACCTATTGCGACCTTCCATGTTTGACAGTCTGCAAGCCGTGCATGCCGTGCCCAGGTCCGATTGACCTGGCATCAGTTTCTCGGGGGACGCTCAACGCCGGTGACTTTCAGTCCAAAGCCTTTAAGCAAAGTAGTGGTGCCTACTGCGAATAGGCAGGCAGTTGATGCCATGAATCTCCTGACAGGTGCACAGTGGCATGAGTCAAAAAGACACTGATACTTTGCCGATGATTTGATTCAGGCTTACGCACTGCAGGCACGCACAGGTACAGAGGATATGCCTCACACCACCTCCAGCGGATTCGTGTCACAACGATACCGTGACTGCTTATTCTTCGCCAACACCTAGGCTCCTGCAGAATCCAGCCCAGGCTGGTTGTGTTCGATTTGGAACCAAGCTGATTTTCCGATGTTGATGATCACAACATGTGGCGATCGCGCGAAGTTTTGCTGTCGCATGCGACATGAGTAGTTGGCGAAAGGTACGCGTGCTTCAATGCCAAGAAGATCACTCCTGGCCGGCACCAGAGTCTCCGCAGGAGTGTCAAAAATGCCTCGGATGCCACCAGACTCTTGCAGACATGACTGCACCAAGGCCCCTGGAAACCCGCAGTGGCAGTCCGCCCGTCAAGATTACTGGATTCTTCTCACTTGCAAGTCTCACTTGCCAGGCTGCTGGAGGGTGTCATACATGCCGCGTGACCTTCGTGCTTCCCCGTGTGACTCCCTCCATATAGAACCAGCCTTCGTCGCGTCAAGACAGCTTTATTGCTCAGCTTCCCGCCACGTTCATTGGATAGATCAGCACTGATGTAGTGCGCAGACAGCAGCATCTCATCAGCAAGCTGCCGGAGCACTCATCCAACACTGTCGTGTTGCTGCATCGAGCGCTCCGAATCGAGCATGCAACTACCTGTTCAAAAAAATGGGCACACTGGCCTCTATGCACTTGCCTCATCTCATCTTTTATCTTCTGCCACTGCCACAACACTGTGCTGTTCTGCTCTAGATTTGTTGCCCGATGACTTGCCCAGAGCAAGAGCGACACTTCTGTTGGAACTGATCGACGACTGCATGTCTTCTGGATGTCTGGGTGATTATGTTCCCGGTCTCTATGTCCATCAGCAATTCTTTTCACGTCAGATCGCTGGCTGTCCACGAGGTACTATGTGCCAGCTTTGCAGCAGTACTTTTCATCACAAATCGCCGAGCCAGATGCTTACCGAACGATGAGTTTGCAGTAGTGCCGCATGATGCCGGATCGAGATGTATGTTCTGGCCAGGGCGTACCAGTCGAGACGCAGAGTAAAAATGCTTTTCCGAAATTATGGACGTTGTCGTCAACTACTGCGCAATGCCAAAGCGGATGGCTAAGCTACCAAGCTCAAGGCCGGGCTCGTAAAGCCCCGCAGAGCAATGCGAGGTGCCGTGCCAGATATGCGTTGCAACGGACCATGAGTGCTGCGCTTAAGACAGAAGGGCAGATCCTGCGACACAGATCGTGGGCCACAGCGGCTTGCAAGCTGAACATAGGTGTTTCTACGTGTCCATGGCAGCCGACTACCAGCTTTTCCTATCCGTTCCGCGAGGGATCTCAACCGGAGTCATTGCTCAGCCTGGCCCTCAGCCGATGTGATGCGAAACTCAGCCTCTTGAACTTCCTGAGGTTCTATCACTGGGTACGAAGCCAGGAGTCTCACATCTTCTTGCAGATTCCGACTTGGTGAGCTGCATGCCGCGATCCTCCATAGACATGGACAGAAACAGATGACGTCATCGCGTGACTGGACTGCACGCTGTGTTTGCTAGTTCTGCTTGGGTATGTCTGCAATCCTGAGAACCGTCGCATGCCGCCACCAATCCACGGAGGCTTGATTGCTTGATTGCCGCCCAGATAGCTTTGACAAAAGACTGTGTGCTGTACAAGCAAGTGTTCGCGGTCCAGCACAGCTCCGGTTTTCACTCGTGAAACCAGCTGCCGTCACCAGCCTCGGCGATGCCATAGCACTTCGAAACTCTTTACATCCACGAATCCACGAATCCCGCGGCTGCCTACATCACATCGTCAGCAAAGATGCACCTCGTGGTAATCGAAGAGTCACCATGTATACAGTCTTTCTCACAACAGCTGCTGTATTAAGGAGATTGCGCATGTTTTTGAGCTTCACTAAAGCTGTTTGCACAGTTGCCGAAGCTGTTAACCGTGTTAAGCATTCCTGGATTGAAAGGGCCTGTCTGCCAACTTCACGTGATGTAGCAGCCATGACTGAGACTCGGAATCGAGATCTTCGTTAGTTTTGCTTTCTATGGCCTTCTCAGGCTAATCCAACGAAATCTTGGGCTGTCTGTGAGCAGGATGATTTAGTTTGCCGGATGCCTTTCTGGGTCGGATGTATCGCAGCTACAGTAGTCTGTGATTCAACTAGTCAAACATAAGCATCCGGAGAGTTCTGAGTCATGATGCTGGAAATTTAAGTTTGCTCGGTGTTTATGGTGTTTTTGCCCGCTTTTGCACTAGCATTCTCATTAATTAGCTGCAGTAGCTCATTAGCCGAAAAACTGGTGTTGGGACATGGACCGCAACATCGGCTCAAGGCAAAGACGGCAGGGATAAAATGACGCATGTCCATGAGGGCCAATGCCGCCCAAAACTGGCGTTAAGACCAGCGGCTCACCTGCAACTGTGTGGTGAAGCATGAAGCTTTCTGCCTTGAGAGCTTCTCCCAAGGGGAACCACAGAAGAGATGGGTACCTGTATCGGCAACTACCGAAAGCAAGGCACTTGTACGGCCGATTCATCATGTCCTGGCTTTCGTGTACGAGTGGCTGCAGAAGCAGCCGCTCTCTCCCCACTTTGAGTTACGCATTGTCTTGTTTATCTTGTTTATTGAAGGGCGCCGATTCGGCGCATGAGAGTTTATTTATGCAATCACAATAAAGTAAAGAAGGTGTTCTGTCCTGTCAGGGGCGCACTAACCTGCAAAAAACTGGTCGAAGTAAGAAGACTTGTCGAGACTTTCACGGCAGCTCTGGAGTCGACAGCTTTGAGTCCCGTTTGATGACCATGTGTAGCTGTTCAGGATTCGGCTTGGTTAAGATCTAGGACTGCAGCGAGCTGGCGACTTGACCGTCCTTTGTGCGCGCATGCTGACCCTCGGATGGCTGGCTAAGGCCTCCGAACGCTCGAATGTTTTCTCAATTGACCACCCAGTTTTCATTCCCTAGTCGGCCTTACCTGCCTCACCTCGACAAGTATCTGAATTGAAATTCACTTCCCTAGCTCGGTCTATGCCGCTTGTATGCCTCGAGTTCTAAGTTCATCTTCGTTGGTAATGTGAAACTTGCTCCAAGAATCACGTCCAGCTTTCAGTGCGGTTCTGTCGAACCTCTAGCGTCATTCGCGCTTATGTCATATGTGCTTGCTCGCGCGCTCTCTGCCTCTCTGCCTGTCTCCCTTTTTTCTCTCGCTCTGTCTTTCTCTCTCTCTCTCTCTCTCTCTCTCTATATCTCTCTCTCTCTCTCTGCCACGGCTCATGTGTCCTGAAAGCAGGGCCGTGATGGTTGCTAGATGTCTTCGCAGTCACGCCATGAAGCCCTGGAGCCTCTGCTTGACCTGGGAGTAGCTCTCCGCCCAAACTACCAGAAGCTCGCTCAGGCGAGATCGCCTGAGCAAGGAAAGTTTTACAGGAAACCTCGGGAATCGTGGATCAACCCAAAAAAATCTTGCCTAAGAGGTTGCAGACGTTACATGGGGATGCAGATCGGGTTCAGCCGAACAGCCCGTACCAATGGGACCAAACAAGGCGCAGGCTGAACTGGAGGCGGGTCTTGCAGAGGTTTCAAAATGAAGGACGTTGGTCCAGTGTGGCCGCTAGCATCAGAGTCCTGCCGGACCGACAGGGTCCGCCAAGCCGTTTCCAATCGATGCTCGGCGATGTCAAGTCTGCCTCTCCCTCTCCCACTCTCTGTCTCGAACGCAAGCAAAGGTGACGGTAGGAACAATGGCATGTTCTTTTTTCATAGAAGAGCAGGCTTCCGAGACCGTCTCCGAGCCAAAAGCTGTTGCCAAGCGCAAACAGCCGAAGCGGAGGGCGAAGCCAAAGGAGGAAACTCAGGAAATTGTCGCCGTCCCAGCTGAGGCCTGCAGCTTGCACCTATTCCTAGGATTCTAGGACATATAGGCATCACTGACTTGACACGGTGACACCATTGCACTGGAGCAGCTTTGGTGCATGCTTCCTAGCAGGTGCCAGCGAGGCGACGCCATGGCAGCAAGGCCAACCTGCCAGCGACGCAAACTGCCATGCCGACGAAGACAAATTCCGAAGGCCTGGGCCTTCAGCAAAGGGTCCTTTGTACAAGCATGACACCTGGCAGTTTTACAACAGGTCAGACTTCGACAAGTTGCAACCAACCGCTGGCTCGGCCCCCGATAAAATTTAATGGAACATGCAGCACGTGTTCATATCGAAGTGAGGATGCGCTTGAACGTGGATCTGGCGAAGCTGGAACGTGCCACCTCTCAGAGTGCATGCTTTGCTGAAGACTTTGAAAGAGACCGACATCAGGCATAAGATGACATCGGCGAGTCCCGCAGAGCGTCAACAGTCGGAGGAATCCGTTCAAGGAGCTGCCGGTGAGGAGTCTACTTCTGAAGGGATGGAAGGCCACACTGACATGTGCTTGCCAGCTTGCAAGTGCAGGTAGGTCTATGTTCTTTGATCACCACAGCCCGGCCATTCATATTATTTTGGCAGGCTCTGACGTTGAACCAGCAGCTATCAAGACTCTATCTCAAAATGGGCCTGCCAGTCATCCGAAGGCTAGGGTCGTGATCTGTACCTCCGGGTCCATCCGCGTCCTGTCATCAGGCGGGCATCGCTGCGGGCACAGCTCCGGACGTCACAAGCCCGATCTGCTTTTTGCATCTGCAATCCGGTCGCATGGATGCCCAGGTCGGAGGTGTTTGTGTTGGACTTTTTGAAAGCTTCTATGCTGAGCGCATCGATGTCCAGGCTCTGGCTGAACTGAAGTTGAAGTAGGGCCGTGTAGAAGCAGCGCTGTGGACAGGACCTTGTTGCCCTGATGCGACGCTTCTCACACGAGAACGACAGTAATCTGTCTGGGCCTGATGGCCTGAAGACGGCTTCGTCGCAAACAGTTGCACCACCGTCGCCTTTCATTTGCTGCGCGCCACGCAACTGGGTCATTCGGGTGTGGTCCGTGACTTGAGGCGGCGCATCCATCAAAAGGCGGTGGCTCTGCTCCTGGAGGATTTTCAGTCTCTGCCACACTGGCCCGAAAAAGAGCCGTTCTCCCGGATTTACGCGACCGAGTGCGCTACTCCCGCCTCTTGGCATGTGAGGCTCCTGCGGACCGGTGAGCTCTTGGGACAACTCATCCGCTGGGCTCCTGACATCTCATCTAGAGCGAAAAATCCTCCCCCGAAGCATCGCGAAGCGTTGGACCTGCAATGGTGAACTGTCGTCAGGTTGGAACTTGATTCCGGATCGCGGCCCTTTGCAAAGAGCACTGCTGCGGTCTCAGAGGCCGGGGTTTCATCTGCCTTTGTTGATTCACAGAATTTCGAGGTGTTGCATGCTGCACGCTCTGAGAGAGCCTGCCAATAGCTTGCTCCACAGGCTCGTCGTCGCGCAAACACATCCAGTGTCTGCCTTTTTTCAGAAGTCTCACGTGCCAGGTTCGGGCACCGAATGCTGGAGCAGTTTAGGTGCGATCCTCAGAGGCTTCAATCGCGGGAGGCTTCCTGTGAATCCTCGCATCAAAGAGAACCGTCAATCATCATGCTCCTAAGCCTGTATGAAAATGTGTATCCAGTCTGACTTCTGCATTTGCAACGCCTCTGCGGGGGGTCGGTGGATCTATTGCTTCGCCGGTGCACGACGATAGCTGCTCGTGTCTCGCGCACGCTGCTGCACGGATCTTCGTAGCAGAACTCCGCACCAAATGTGCGCCAAACGGCCAGGCATGATGCTCACGCCGCCCGCTTCCTTCCCTCTTGTCGCTTCCCGGTAGTTCAGGGCCTCTGTCCGCCACCAGAACCACACTTGTTGAGTGACCGCGAGACCCCAGAAAGAGCCATACCAAGGAGCAGAGCCCCAGCGCGATGTATTACGTGCAAGGTCTTCAGGAATACACTCACAGGTCAATCTGCTGCTAGCAGATGTGGATCCAAGTGGTCCTGGGCGGAAATGTCATCAAGTCGATGCAAGTGCCACGCCCTCCCAGCCAATGTTGGCAGCAACCAATGCTTGTACAAAGGAACTACCGGCTTTGTAGTGAAGCACACGTGTGTGTGCAGTAACAACTGCAAGCGGCGTAGATGCCTTAAGCACTGTGGCTCGACGCGTCTATCTACTTCAAAGCTTTTCTTGCTAGTATCCTCCTGTGCTTTCGGCGGTCATGGCCTACTCCAACCCCGCGGCGATCGCTCGGCAGTTCGTGGAGGCTCGTTGCATCGGCTCGACCGACGAGCTTCATGCCCGTGGTGGGCCTGCTGACGGCGGACCAGGTCGCCGAAGTCAATGACTTTGTTGCGGCGACCAACTTGGTCCAGGAGGGGTGCACCGACGTCGGCCGAGGATCTTCAGAGCTTTTCAAATGGTGGCTGGCGGCCAAGTTGAAGCAGCATCGGCGGTGGGCCTGCATGACGACGACGGTGCCACCCGCGCCAACTCCATGGGCACAGGGGCCGGAAGCCGGCGTGGACAGTGCGGCGGACTTTTTCCCTCGCCCCTCCACCAAAGCGAAGGAAGCGGTGCTTTTGGAGTCTCGAGCCAACCCCTTCAGCGCGGTGATCTCCATGAGTGCATCGGCGTCTGGCTTGGTCACACCGGCTCCCTCGACGACTGATGCCGCCTTCTCCTGTGGTCTCGGCGGCCCCAACGACATCGGCCAGTGAATTGAAGTCCGGCAGTTGTTGCTGTGTGCAGCTCTGGTTGTCGTGGAATGGTACCAATTGCCAGGTCCGTGCCTGAACATGTGCGATTCACGTACTGCCGTTTTGATAGGTTTCACACCGTCAAGGCCAAAACTGTCAAACCCGCGAAGGTAGGAGTTTGTCATTCTTGAAGCTCATTCGAGAGCCTTCTCTTCTGCCAGCATGAGGTCCAGACTTGGCGACACTGAAGTGGGTGTGACGTGTCGGTCTCAGTCCACGTGGGTCTCAGTCCACGTGGGTGCCTTCCTGATCAGAATTTAATGTCTTGATTCAAGGCTGTCCCGGCACATTGTCCAACCCAGCCTTCGCCTAGAGGAAAGTTCAGCGTGCATTGGATCGGATGAGTCATCAGCTTTTGTTGAGATTTCCATACCAGGAGCAGGACCGCAAGGAGGCAAGCTGTTGAAGTGAAGAAAGCCTTTTTGTAATGTCAGTTTTGCAGTCAGGTCAAACGTTCAGTGCAGGAAGTGTCTCTTCGCTGCAAAGAGTCTGTGCATTGTGGGTTATTGCTGTTCTTAAGAAATTCCGAGGCCCGCAAGCCCAAAAATCGGAAGCGCTCCGTGGCCGCTTGACCTATGTTGACCTTGAGCGGAGGTTGTGTCATTGTGAGGGTGCATGATTCGTTAAAGGGAAGTTCCTGTGAAAAGAGCTCACGAACTACGCTGCGTATCCACTGGGTCCTTCTTGGATACAATGTTACATTTTCGTTATAATAAACCCCAATAAGAATCATCAATCTTAATATAGCCCCAACATGGAACCAGTCCCAGAGGTCAGAAGTCTGCGCTTCTTGCATACTGTCGATGCCTAGATTGGCATGATTGTTTGAACTCGGCACAACCCCTCCATGAGGGTGACGCCCAAACGAGCACATGCCGACACACTTCCACAGAATCAAGCCACCGCTTTCCAAACGAGTCTTCGGACAGCTATGAGAGCACTCCGATAAAGCCACAGATTGACATTGACTCCTGGGAGTCTCCTGAGTCTCCTCACCTTGCCACTTGATGCTTCTGCAGTCGGCAGTTGCAAAAGGTGCGTCCCGAATCGCAACCTCGAGCAGCAGTTCCGCATGCCAGTTGCTCCTGTGCAGGCCAGTTGCAAAATTTTGTTGTTTACAAGAGCCTTTATCTGTACTATTCTGCGATGGTCCTTGACTTGACAGGTGTCTCAAACCCTGCTTGGCAGCGTGCCGAGCGCGACACCACTTCGATTGCAAGGCAGTGCTCGACAGCCCAATGCAGGGTCCAGGTGCCAACTTCCAACCCCAAAAACAGGCTGAGCGGGCTTTTGGAGGCACAAGCAGTGGGTTTTTGCAAAGAATGCAAGCCCCTAAGCTAGAAAGCGCAGGGGAGGGTTGGCACTCCGGGAGGCGTTCTGCCGTGAGGGGAAAGCAAAGAGACAGGGCATTGAAGCAAAAGCCTTTTTTGGTTGCTGCTCGGTTTGCAGGCATCCAAGCCGGTGTGGCATGGACGCCTGTGCCCAAGCCGTTGTTTCTTCGAACATGCGAAGCTGCTGTTAGAGTCACTGCAGGTTCGGCGGCGCTAAGGCACGTTCATATGTGTTCCTGGAGGCACATGAGTCTCAGTGTGCATGTCGAGGCACCACCACGTGCCAAGCAAGGCCTTGATGAATGTTTTTGGCAGTCGCACGCCGTGACGCTGGTATTTTCAGCTCGTCTCTGTTGTTTCAAATCTCAGGATTGAGCATGCCTCACGATTGCTTGGCAGCCGCCGTCTGGAAATCAATATGCATCGTTCGGCAGATTGTGCATGTAAGGAGGGCCGTGTCGAGTCTTTCATGTAGTTCGTGCTCTTCCATCCTAGAGTGACAAAGGCCTGCAAACGGTCCGAAAGATCCTCCCAGGTCAACTCTTGTTCGAACTTGCTCTCACAGCTTGCACTTGCAATCTGAGCGGAGCTTCCGAGTCCACTCGAGATGCATGTCATATGATTATTTGATGGTCAATTTGCAATGTTGACGTGCATCCGGCGACAGACTGCCTAATAGACAAGTATCGTGTTTCCAGCATGATGATGAATCTTGCGTCGTGGTGTGCATAGGCACAGCGGCATCGACGGAGGACCCCTCGATCTCAGCTGTCTTTTTCTCTGCATTCTTTCAGCCCTGGCCCCTGTGGAGGAGAAGCGAGACCGTGAAGCGAGAGGTATCGGGTTGTGTAACGACGGAGCACCGGTGATTGTTTGCTGAGCAGGAAAGCAGAGCAAGCGTAGCTCAGTTTGCTTCTCAGCCTCGACGTTCTCTGCGGAGCTTGCCATCGAAGAAACACTCAGGCTAGAAAGAAAAATGCTGCAAACCAGGAGCAGCGTGCATGGCTCATCAACCCATCGTGGCTGGTTCCCTTATGTGGTCCCAACCTCACTTCTTTTTCAGGTTCTTCCCGTCAAGGCAAAAGTTGGCCAGCCTTCATTGAAGTCCTGAGCTCAGATCAAAGCATGTCGTCTTAACGGGTCCTTTGCCGCTTGCAAGGTAGAGCTGGACACGCTGAAGTTCTGCCTTACGGACGACGACGTGCAGGCGGAGCCATGTTATGCCATGTGTAGCCGAGGCTTTGACCATTGATCTGCCTGTGACTGTGATGCGGGCTTTGCAGGTTGCAGGTCGTGAAGAGCCTGTGCAGACCTGAGAGTGATCTGTGTCCTGAGTGCGATGTTTCAGCCACTTTGTCCCACCGTCTTGGCTCCCCTGTCCGCAGTCCCTTAGATTAAGGTTCACTTGGATGCAGCGGCTTCGTCCAACGAGACGAGCAAGTCAGACACGAGGCCAGAGTGCAGAGCTACAGGTTGAGACAACGTGACAGTCTCCTGCAGACTGCAAACGGGCAGCTGCGGCGAGCAAGTGCCTGAAAGTGCGTAGACTGCGGATCGTGTCATTATGGTGTAGTAGCTGACTTTTGTTTCACCCGCAATACGTCATTTTAGAAGCTTTTAGTCGAGCGCGGACCTTGTACTGCGCCAAACCGAGACGACCGCCTCCGTGCGGGGAATATGTGTTCATGCAAAAGCCCGGACGCTTGCCGCGCTTGCCTTGAACGTGGCTTGATTGATGCATCCATTGCTTCAGCCAGCAAAGCACAGGGGGGAAACTGAACAACCTCAACTTTGGCTCACTGCCTACAGCCCGCAGAGCTTGCCGTGAGCAGTGTGCCTCTGGCATGTTTGAGAGTATGGTGACCTGTCGCAACACATCACAGCACGTTTGTCAGGTGCTGTATGCGCCATGCCTTAGGGCTTGGGGCCTGCAGAAAAGCTCGATTCCCAGCCCGATTGCCATAGGCTTGACTTGACTAGACAGTCGAAGGGCTACAGAATTTTGCAGCTCAGGTAGGTTCGTTTGCGGCCGCTGCCACTGCAGAATTCCTGGTGAGCCTGGCTGGTGTGGTCGGGCTTTTCGGAATCTGCTTGTCCGTCAAGCCGAAGGTTCCACAGTTGCGGAGTGCTTTCTTCAAGGTTAACCAAGTTGTGGCAGTGGACTCGAGATCGCCATTCGACACAAGCGGCGAACAGTTGTTGCATTGCGTGGCCGAATTACATGGAACGTAGCTGCGCAGAAAGGGGGTGTGTGTTCAGCAAACTGTACTTGACGGGGCAGGTGCTCAGTTCTTACTCCTGCATTCTCCCCCTACCGAAGAATCTAAGAATCTATTAAGCCAAACCAAAATCCGTACCAAGCAAAGCTGGCACTAATGAGCCGTGCACCGGCAGTTGCTGGATTTCCTTCATTTCAGGCATTTTTGACACTAAGTGCCCGCCTTAACAACCTTAACATGTGCGTGATAGCGACACCGACAGTGCATCTGCACCAAGCCTTTTCCCAGCTGGGCCATCGGCGATTCACCAGAATGCGAGCTGCTCCTGAAAGTGGTGCAGCTCAGCTGACGCGGCCTCGGTTGCTCATGCAAAGCTCACACAAGGGCCACATGGGAGTGAACAGTGAGGCCGCGCTTATACCACGATGTCAATGTCCTGGCCTCAGCTTCATCTCGAGACTCCGCCTGTGGCCCGGCTTAGCAGGTCAATCGACCACGTGATTACTGGGACTATGAGAACCTTTCAGTGAACTGGGGGTGCCGGAGCTGCAGCCAGGTGTTCTGAAGTGTCAGCTTGAAGGCATTCTGCCTTGAAGCTTGTAATTACCTCCGCAGTTTGACTTTGAAGCAAGCTGCAATTCATGTGGCAGTCAGGCAACGACCGGTCGTTTGCCAGATGGTTTCTGAAAGCACAGTGTCGGGAGTCTAGTCTTCTCGGTTCATCCAAATCGTTCAGTTGACACATATTGTTGCCTCACGCCGAATCCGCTTTGATCGGTGACTGCCTCGTCAGGGTGACGATTAGTACAGGAGCCATGCTCCAGTGATGAAGCTGTGAAAGTTGGCAGTGCATCTTGACCTGTTAGGTAGTGTCGTTTACTTTTGATCATTTTGTCAGTTGCGAGTTCAGCTGGAACGATGCAGCCATGCGGCTCTCGGTAGTCTGTTGGAAAAAGTTTGCACGATGCTGTGCGACAGCTCTTTAGTAGCGTAGCTCTGGGCCTAGATTCGCATTGGTGGTGCGGAGCAGGGTATGCCTGCAGAAATCAGCACCTCTACGGCAGCGACGGCAGCTACAGCACGCGATGCTAGCGAGGCGGCGATGGATGGCGGCAATGCTGCTGGTCCAGGCGATCAATGGCAGATATGGCAGCAACAATGGTCAGCGCAGTGGTACACCTGGCAAGGTGATGTGTGGAGCATTCGCAGCTGGGCGCCCAGATGCTGGCTGGTGGTCAGGCCCGTGGGGGAGATCAGGATCGTCGGGTTGGAGTAGGGGCAACCAGAGCGGTTCATGGTCCAGTTGGGCCAGACGTCAGTCGTCGGGGAGCAGGACATCGGGAGTGGGACTCCGGATCAAGAGTCCAGTGGACAACGTAGGACATCGGTGCAATCGGAGACGCAACCTACCGAGGCAACGGCACTCTCGGATGAACATGAAGTGTCCCTGGATGACAGGGACCCGAAGGACAATGATGCGGCCAGTTCATCAGAGCGGAAGGATATGCCTAAGACAGGGAAGGATAATGTTCTTGAGTTCAGCGGAAGCACACCCATGAGGGAGCACGAGAGACGGGTTCGTGTATTTGAAGCCGCGACGGGGATAGATGAATCATATCGGACCCAGAAGCTGATGGAGAGACTGACACGTGCTGCTTGGTTAGCGACGGAATCCTTGGACATCCATGAGCTCAAGCACCCGATAGGAGTCGAGCGGCTCCTATCCCTCCTTTGGCAGGAGCTTGAGCCGCTGGAGTTTTGCGGATCTGTCGAGCCTCGCGGATTTCTACAAGAACTTCCGCCGGAGCCCGAGACAGGAACACCTAGCCTACGACATGGAGTTTCGCGCTCATTTGAAGAGGCTCGAGGAGATTTGTGCGAAGATTGAGGGGCTCAACAAGGCCTTTGGTTCATAGAGAAATCGGGTTGTCGGGGACCTTCGGAAGCAAGTCGTAGCGGCGGGGGGGCGAGTACGAGTACCACAAGCTCAGGAAGGCCCTGATGGCCATTGTTCCTCGCGTGAACAAAGAAGAGGATGCCAGCGGCAGGCCCAATCAGGGAAAGCGTGACTGGAACACCAGGAGCCATCAGCCTCCGCGACAGGTGAATGTGACTACCGATGACACGGTGGATGGTGCGGAGGAGGACGAGATGGGGGATGCAGGTCATGATGCTGAGCAGCTCGTCGAGGGTGAACTAGAAGTTTTGATGCCCCAGGCCGCGAAGAAGAGGGCTCAGATCGAGAAGGGCCCGCGATTTCACGCGGAGCGAGTCCTAGGAGGACCGCGAGAGAAGGATCAAGAATATGAAAGACAAGATGCCTTGCTCGGCCTGCAAGTCCCACGGCAAGACGGTGTTTGGGCATTGGCATGGGGACAAGGACAACAAGTCCCAGAATGTGCTCGCAGTGATCGAAGAACACCCTAGCGATAGTGAATCTGACCAGGACTTCGCCCCCGATGGAGTCTATGTCGCGACCGAGGACTTTAAGGATCACAAGGTGGGCGAGGAGACAAATCACGAGGTGTGGATTGGGTCGCTGAGTGATCAAGGCAGAGCTGTTCCGAGTAGGCGCACTTTGGTGGCGCTCAGTGACAGATGCTGTGCTCGAACCGTTGCGGGTGAGAAGTGGATGCGACCACATATGAAACGCATAAGAAAACACCAGGAAGACTTCTACATCATCAATGAAAGCAGGCCCTTCAGGTTTGGAGCAGGCCCGAGGGTGATGTCGAAGTATGCTGTGATCATGCAGGTGAGTATACCTCGTGCTCGAAAGTGGGTTCACATGCGAGTGAGCATCGTTGATGATCAGCACAGGGGCGATGAAACAGCTGGGCGTGGTCTTGAACTTGGCCGGTGGAAAGGTGGAGTTCAGAAAGTTGAATGCAGCCGTGCCTCTCAGGGGGAGACCAAGACGGGGTCTATGTGGGTTCGACATCAACGTCGAAGCCTCGCAGAAGAGACAGCAAGCCAGAACAGGAGATCATGATGACTTCCACGAGAACCAGGCCGTCTCCAGGAGATCGTCTAGCAGAGGCAGGGAATAAGCGTGCCACAAAGAATGCCATCCACGAGTGTGAGTCCGTTGCGAGGGGACTGATCAAGAGGGGCGATTTCGCCTATGATGCTTTGCTTGACTTGATGAGGAAGTTCCCGCTCGGAGAAAGCTATCGACATCGCGACACCAATGGAGGACAACGGCTTACCACTAATCCATGGTCAGCGGGATTGTATGTACATGGTAAATGGGTTGGCATGACTAATCGATCATCGGAGTATCCACATGTCGTCAGATACATCAACTTGTTCATGCGACATCGAGGCAGTGCCAAGTGGTCTTCATTTGCAACCCACAAGAGCACTTTGATGAAGCCACATGTCGATGTGAACAAGGCCAGCAGGAGTCCTCGACAACGGTGACCCTGGGGAGGTCGCTGGGGAACAGATGTGGATACATGAGCCACATGATCAGTCCCGAACAGATGTGGTGTGGAAACAGGACTGACAGGGACGCCAATGGACGACTGGTGTCTTTCGTTCCAAAGCCTTTCCAGTTCAGTCCGCACGTGCTGCATGCAACTCATCCTTGGTGGTGTCGGACCGCGTGTTCCGTCAGAGATGCCACTCAGGTTGACCAGGATGTATGGGACGCTGTGACTTGATTGAAATTTCCTCTCGCGAGGAGAACAGCTTCCAGGACCTTTGGGCGCTGATGAGCAAACTCAGCAGCCGCAAAGATCGGATCTCAAGGGCTTGTGTGGCCTTTCGAGAAGATGAGCAGCTCCTCGATGCAGCAGATCGTGGTCCGGGCCCGCGCAAGAAGGAAGATTATGTGCACGCGATCGCGTGCCGGTGCATGGTGTTCGAGGCGGACTTGAAGGTGAGCGCGGTGGATCGCTCGAAGGAGCTGTGGGCAGTACTCAAGCCGAAGAAACAGTTCCAAGACCGTTTCCACCGCGCCCAACGTCCGTCCTGGTCCCGATGAAGATCCTGGAGCACCTTCTCGACGTACAGAGCACGGAGGTCCTCGAGGTCGAGCTTCTTCCACCCCACTGGCAGCACTGGCACTGCCGACTGGAGAAGTGGGAGTGCGAGATGAGGGAGGCCACCAGGGACGAGCAAGACGTGGACTCAATCCACCCGTTCTGCGCAGCATGCATGATACCGATGATGATTCGTGCAAACAGGTTGACGAAAGAAGAGTGTTATGGATGCCCGAGGTTTCCAAGCTGTCGGATGACCTTGCCGGTAACCTGCGCGAATTATTCCGACTGCAGCAGTTCAGAAGGAGATGGACGGCGTGCCAGACAAGAACAAGAACCTCATGGGGTACATCGACCGCGAGGACAAGACGATCCAGGAGACCATGATGGCCAAGAACGAGGTGAAGAACGAGCGCGAGATGATGCGCTCAGCAGCAAAGCTGGGGGCCATCTCCAGGACTTCGTCCGACAGATCGTGGATCGCAGCGGGAGCACAGCCGATTCTGGACTCTTCGGAACTTCGGAAGACGAGAGCGGCGGAGCCGACAAGCGGATCTTTAATGAAATGCCAAACTCACCCCGGAGGAGATTGCAATTGTGGAGCTACTTTGCGCTCGCAAGAACGACGAGAAGCAAGAAGTGAGCCCCGGGGAGGCATCTGATGAGCGGCCCGAGCTGCTTGGTCCATCTGAGATTAATCGACGTATTCGTGATGGTCGCGAGCGTAGGTCTCAGATGAAGCAAGTGATTAAGCGGCTGTTGGGCAACGCAAGGGCAGTGGCTGCTGGTGTGCTTATCAGTACAGTAGCCATGCTTGGTGCAGCGATGGAGGCTCAGGTGCGTCCAGATGTACTGGAGCTGTTCGATGGGCATGCCCAGATGCCATCATCCTTATCACGATTGGGTTGGTGCACTGCTAAGCCGGTTAACGTTAGCAGTGATATGTGTGATAGGGACGCACGGGATGAACTGATCTAGTGGATCGACTCGCCACGGTCCAGGCTGGTGAGCATGTCAAAGTGTTGTCCATGTACCCCTCCGGTGTATCCTTGGCACAGGAACAAGTTGCAAGCTGCGAGGAGAGCTAGGAAATGGAGGGAAAAGCAGAAGGGGGCTGTTGAGTTCACCCACCGAGTTTTTGATTCGCTGATCGCACGTGGAGACCATGCGATTCGGTGAGACATGGGGTGTTGAGTCTATGGCAGCCAACATGATTCCGCGCCCAGGAGTTCGATGTGTCGTAGGCCCGAAGTCTGATCGTAATAGTGGTGTGCGTGCCATGTGGTTGACTAGCTCTGCATGCATTGCCGATGAAGTTGAGAAAGGAAGCAGCAGCCGGAAGCCGGAAGTGTCAGGCGACGGAAAAGGGCCAAAGATTCCGAGATTTCGCGAAGGCGGTTTGCAGTGGTTATGTGCAAAAACTCAAGGAAAGCGATCCTGGCATAATTCGTAGAAGCTTCGAAATGCCGCCACTCGCAGACGGCGTCGCAAGCACTCGGGAGACAAGGATGTTGCCGACCTGCGATGGACTGAAAAGACCGTCTCGAAAGCCTTGAATCGATAGAGTGCTGTCTTCGTTCAGGGAGAGTCAGAGAAAGAGAGTGATGATGAGGATGATGAAATGATACCTGACCTGGAGAAGCTTAATCCCTATGTTGATCGGCGGCCTCAGGATATGGATGTAGAGCAACCAGCAACTTCGACTCAACCAGTGAAATGTGGTCTGTCGAGTGAAGGGATTTCATTTGAGGCTCCGAGTGGTCGCTGAGTCAGTGATGCCGTGAAGCGCCGTTGATCAAAGCCCAAAGCAACCTCGGGCATCCAAGTGTTGCCGACCTCCGGAGGTTTCTTAAGCTCGGAGGAGCCAAGCAGGAGGTGGTCGAAGCAGACGGTTGGATGAAGTGCATGACTTGTGCGCACGGTCGGAGGCCGCCTACACATTGTATTTCAAGCATCCCTCTTTGGAGATGAAGTTCAGCTTGACTGTATCTGTGTACATGATGCCGAGAAACAAGCGCATTGGCTTCTGTCAATTATAGATCGTGCGACGTCACATCACATAGTCGAGCTCATGAGGGACCTTGCGAACTTCAATGGGTCTTTGACCGGGTATGGATGAAGTGAGCAGGCCCGCCGTTGCGAGCCACCACGGACCTCAAAGGGGTTTCCGGGGACGCGAGTTTTGGGAGAAAGTTTGGGAAACCGGAATCTGCTTTACCGCAATTGCAGGAACTGCTGATTGGCAGGCCGATAACATTGAAAAGCACAATCAAACATTAAGGATATGCTCATCAATACTATCCTCATACCCAACCGAAAGGAAGAGAAGATATGCGAAAAGTCGCCAGAGAAGTTGCATGTGCCAAGAACAGCCTGGTTCGGGAACATGGGTGGTCTCCTGTTGCTTTGGTGTTTGGACGTGAGCCCAGGATGTATGGAGAACTCCATCAGAACGGAAACCCCAACGCATATCACCCGTCGGTGGGAGAGCGGGGCAGTGACGTTGCATTGCGCATTCGTTATATTCGTTATGGGTATCATGCCAACATGGAATATGTGAAGAGTCAGGCTAGGCATATACTTCTTAGGACTGCTCACCACCGAACCAGGAAGCTTGATTCCGAGGATAGGACAGTTGGTGTTCTTCTGGCGTGATCAAGGAAGCAAGAAACGGAGTAACCAGAGCAAATGGGTCGGTCCTGGGTGCGTTGTCGGCAATCAAGATCGTAACGCTTGGGTTGCATGTGGAAGCAGATACTTCTTGGTTGCTGGAGAACGCTTGAGGGAGGCTGTAGGAGAGGAAAAGTATTTTGGGGATCCAGAACTGCAGAAGTCCATAGCCCTCTTCAAGAAGATCCCTAAGGAAGCTACCTACGAGGATTTACTTGGTAGGACAAGCGGATCCTCAGGAGCAGCGCCTTGCCCAGGAGCTCAACGAAGATGTTGAAATGACCGATGACGAGGCGCAGGAATTGCCGGATGAGTACATGCCATTGAGGAATAGAGTCAGTTGGCATGTTGATGTCTCTGATCCGGTCCTTGTGTCTCAGCAGGTGTGGGCATTTCGCACTCCCGAATCTAGATATGGTCCTGAACAGTTTCCATGCGTACTACTTGGATCTATCGGCAGAGCGAGTGGGCTTGTTTGAACAAGAGGTTAGGTGACAAGATTTAGCAGATCAACATCAGTTCATTCCAGAGTGTCCTGCAAGCAAGATGATCACAATTTTTCGAATTCAGACCAGGCGGGAGAGCTAGCTTCAAGTGGACTCGCCCACCATTGAGCGGGTGTCAACAATGATCTTCTTGCACCTTGTGACGAATTGTGGCTGGACCATGAATTAATTAGTTTATCGGCGATATCTCGAATGCATTTCTCCAAGGAGCTCCTTTGGAAGGCACCCAAGTTATGTACATGAGACAGCCGAAACAAGGCCTCAAAGGTCTGGTTCCGGGACAACTGCGCATTTCTCAAAGTGCATTACGTACTAAAGCCTGCTGAGAATATGATTTGTCTGGAGTCGTCGTCGTTCAGCTGCAGCATGACATCTTTAATCATTGTCTTCACTTCGCTGTTCTGTTTTTCAATGTTAAATTTGTGGCAACCATTAGCTTAGACAGCCGTAAAATCGATCATGGTCGTCGCTGCAGATTTCGACGTGGAAGCAAAGTTTTGCTGAGACTTCTGAAGCCGGTGTACGGAAGGCCAGACGCTCTTAGGGTTTGGCATAATGAGCTGTCAAGGATTCTTCAGAAGGAGCTGGGGTTCCAAAAATCTGCAGTTGATTCGGCGTTGTTTTGTCTGCGGGATCATCAAGGACGCTTGCGCGCCCTCATGATTGTTCATGTTGATGGCCATGACGGACCAGACATGGCTAAGCAGATAGCAGATCGACTTCATGAGAGGTTTCTTTTCGGAACTTGAATGCAGGTCTAGGAGCAGACTTCGGGTGTTACTTATTGTGGAAAGAAATCAAGATGATTCATGGGAACGGAGAGGACTGCGTAGCTATGTCACAGGACGCATTCATCGAAGGAAGGTTGTCACCGATGCGTATTGATCTCAAACGGACAAAGGATGCAGCTGGCTGATGGGTTGACGCCACCACATGTGGGAATCTATTCATCCCAGCTCGAAGTGCTCAAGTGGCACCCATTCTGCAGCTCTGAGACGCTAACCAGAGTGCGCTTGAGCCGAGCCGCCTGTGGTAACTGAGCTTCGGCTCCTGCAGGCACGGGCCTGCTGTATAGTTTGGGATAGTAGAAGCCACCTTGAGTGGCCGCGGTAACACCCCGTGTGCCTAGCTCGCTAGTAGGTCAGACCAGACCACTGCGGTTGAAAGTTGAAAAAGTGATGGGTTGTGAGAGATCAGTTGGAAGTTGGTTTAGTCTTTCATCTTCGGCAGCCCCACACGGTCAGCAAACTCCTCTGCAAGCTGCTGCAAGTTACTGCCGGCAATGCAATTCTGAACATTCGGACTGTGTCTCCGACGAGCCGCCATCATCGTCTTACCTGTGTTGGGCGCACGTATTCGCAGATCGTAGAGCTCAAACAGCGAAGCTCAGGTGTCAGGATGATTACGAAGTCCTCCGCAAAGTTGGCAGGGGCAAGTACAGCGAGGCCTCAGCTGCAGTCATTTTTGCGTTCTGAGATTTGGGCTTGGATGATGGCTCAAAGCTGTGTGAGATGTGCCATGACAGGCCATGTTGCAGGTTGACTGTGACGGACATGCTTCGTTGCAGGTTTTTGAAGGCATCCACATGGCGACGCAAGAAAAATGTGTCATCAAGCTTGGAGCACAGTCTGCAGATGTCTAGGCAAGGCTTGCCTTTGCACTGTGTTCAGGATTCTGAAGCCGGTCAAGAAGAAGAAGATCAAGCGCGAAATAAGGTCGTAAGATGTTCTTGTGAGTCCTGCAGCGTAGTGTTTTTCGTCGACGCGTTCAGATGCAGGATCTTACAGAACCTTTACGGTGGTCCGAACATCGTGCGGCTTTTAGATGTTGTCAGAGACCCTCAGTCGAAAACGCCCAGCTTAGCGCCGTACTCAGCGAAGATGCATGCGGGTGTTCTGCCGTCTTGCGGCCATGATGTCGTGCCAAGATTGTGTCTCTGTGTGTGCGTGTGTGTGTGTGTGCGCGGGGATGTTTGTGCCGTGCCAACACGCTGCGCTGCCGAGATATTCGAGTACATCAACAATACCGATTTCAAGCAACTCTACCCCACCCTCACCGACCACGACATTCGATACTACATCTTCGAGATTCTTCGGGTGCGGCAGCTGTCACCACTCTTCAGCTGCCAATTGTCATGCTGAAAGGCTCTCGACTACTGCCATTCCCAGGGAATCATGCACAGGGACGTCAAACCCCACAATGCCGCCAGACTAGGTTTGTTGCGTGATTCTCCAACTGTCTTGAAATTGTTTTCTGCTCAAATACCGTGCCAAGGTCATGATTGATCACGAGAACAGGCGCTCATCATGACCATGATTGCCACTGTCATCGGGATGTGGTGCTCCTGCAACGTGTCGCAGGAAACTACGGCTTATCGACTGGGGACTGGCCGAGTTCTACCATCCCAATCGTGAGTACAACGTCCGGGCTCGCTGCCGAGAGTCCTGCTGCGTAGATTTGCAGGCTCTTCTCAAATGATGCTTGACCGTGCTAACGCCGCCGCAGATGCCGATGCGCTGTCAGTCTGTGGACCGAGGTTGCCTCCCGATACTACAAGGGTCCCGAACTGCTGGCGCGGGAGTGTGCAGAGGAATGGATACCCGCGGGAAAAACCAAGTAGCGCAGGTCGATCTGCAGCTCTATGATTATTCTCTGGACATCTGGAGCCTGGGCTGTATGCTCGCTGGCATGGTGCACCCCTCTGATCACCAGCTTCGCCTGCGCAGTCTAGTTTTGCGATTCCTCTTGTCTTGTTTGCAGGTATTCCGAAAGGAGCCTTTCTTCCATGGCCAGGATAATTACGACCAGCTGGTGAAAATTGCCCGTGTTCTGGGTTCGCTCCCCAGGAGCTGCTAGCTCAGCTTACAGGCAATTCCATATCGGCTGAGGCACAGATGGCTTGTTTGCTTACCTGGACAAGTACAACCAAGAGTTGGATCCACATTTTGATCACATCCTTGGAAGGCCGATGCTTTGCACACTTACTGCAGATGTATCGGGGCCTTGCGTGAAGCCTGCAGCCTGCAGCCAGCTTGCTAGGCACTCCAGAAAAGCTTGGTCGAAGTTTGTGACATCCGAGAATCAGCATCTGGTGAGGCATCACTCTGGCTCATTTCGCTTGATTTGGAGTTGTGCTCCAAGTGAAGTCCAGCGTCCCTGCCAGTCTGGACGTGCTGGATCTCATAGACAGGATGTTGGTGTACGACCATGTCATGACCTTGCTTCGCAGAGGTCCAGCATGGCTTTCCAGGCAGTGCATGCAGCCTGAGGCTCAACGCATTTTGCCCAAAGAAGCGATGCTACATCCCTACTTCGCGCAGATCAGGGTGACCGTGCAGCATTGCAAGAGGGTCAGATGTCCTGATGCATGGCTTCATGGCCAAGCTCCGAAACAAAAGCCTGCAGGAGTCAAGCCCGAAGGCTGCAGCAGCTGCATCTGAGATGCCCAAGGCCTAGGTCAACCAGGCCTTCGTCCTTGTCCGTAGCTTTGAGGAGGCTTTCAGCCAGTCAAATGCAGTTGACTGAACTTCGGCTAAAGTCTTCAGCTGGAAAACCACGACAGAGTTGCTCGCGCTGTCTGAGAACTGTGACTGTAGTGCCCGACGTTGAGGATGCGACTTTGGATTCATGGCTCTGGCTTATCGGCTTTCCTTGTGACAGCTTCTAGGTAGATGTGCGAACATCGCTCATCCAAAGCTGTGACGAGACCTCTGCCAATTACAGGATAGCTTTAGCTGCAGCAGCACAGACAGCCCCCAGCGGACATATTAGTTCTCTTCACTGTGCGCTGAACACAGCCTTCCAGAGAACCTCGTAGAAACTACGCCTAACTGCTCCCGGCCGGCAGAGCGAGAGCTCGGAGCGAGGCTCGGCTAAAACAAGCCTTCTGATGCTCTTAGAGTCTTAGCATCGTCAGAGACCCTGTTGGAGCGTTCAGCGCCTTGACAGGAGCCTTGCCATGAAGGCTTTGTGCAAGCCGCTTCGCTGCTTGTCGTTCTTTGGAGGGCGAAAGCCGCCGGATCAGTGCTCCCTCGACTTTTCAGGGTGTGATTGCAGGTTGAGGGCAGTCGGCCCTTGCCCTTGGCCTCCTTCCAGGTACACTGCTGTTGAAGGGCAGCATTTGTCGAAAGCCGTTGATATGGATGATGAAGATGAGGAGAGCGAGCTTCGTTGTCGGTGAAAGATTGCACGCTGCCCCAACATGTCAGGATGATTTCTTCGGGGATTCCTGGGGAGAGGGAGGCGCAAGTTCCAGCGCATCTCAGACAAAGGAGGCCCAGCTGTTTCCTTTTTTTGGGTCTGAGGAGAGGTGGCCTAGATGTTGGGCCCCAAACCTCAGAGAGGCTCCAGGGCGAAAGTAGAGGCCCCAGATTGAATGACGGTGTACCGTCTACATTGGTCCCCTCTGTAGAGCCGCGACCAGGCTTGTTGGTGTGTAGAGGAAGGTGTCACGGATCCACGATGAAGCTTGTCACGGCTTCAAGCATCCAGTTGGGAAATCCGCGAGCCCTTCAGCTCAGTGGAGCCTATGGGATGGCCATCGCAGGAGACTTCGCCTACATCACAGCCCAATTTGATGATGGTATATCGGTGTTGAACATCGCGGACCCCACCAGCCCGACGCTGGCAGGGTTCATCAAGGATCACACGATCTTGGACAATTGCAAAGGCATTGTCGTCAGAGGAAACTACGCCTACGTGGCTGGGGAGAAGTATTTTGTGTCGGTCAACATCACGGATCCAAGCAACCTCACCATCGCGAGCTCGGTGAGTGATAACCTCAATCAGGTTGTGCTCAATGGAAACTACGCCTATGTTGTTAAGCAGCCTGGTGATGTCGACCAATCTCACCGTCGCAGCAGCCGTGCAAGACACCCTCAACCTGTATGGAGTCATGGGTATTGACATTGTCGGTGACCTTGCCTACATCGTTGGTCAGAACAGCAACCGCCACGTGACCGTGTTCAACATCTCCGACCCGATCAGCCCCAGCCCTGTCGGCTTCTTCACTGCCCCCGTGGCAGGCATAATGGAGGGAGCTCGGCGAATCGCTGTGGTCGGGAACCACGCCTACGTGAGCGACTACCGGCGCATTGGTGGTGCTGGACGTCACTGACCCGTCTCAAAACAATCTCTTCGGCGTGTCAGGGCTTAACACACCCGTGGGCCTCGAGATCATGCGGAACTACGCTTACGTCTCCATGCTACATGGCGTTGTGACGGTTGATGTCAGCGACCTAAGCAACCTCACCATCTTCGGCAGCGTGCAAATTAGCGACGATGCGACAGACTCAAGTACTTTGTGCTATGGGAGGAAAATAGCCTTTGCGGGGAACCACGCCTACGTGGCATGCAATACGGGCGTAATGCACCGTGGCATGGCCGTGATCGACATCAGCACTCCGAGCAACCCCAACGAAGTTAGCTTCTTCGGTGAGAACCCCCACAGCGTCTTCGAGGATGCCTCCGGTGTGAAAATGGATGGTGACTATGCCTTCGTGGTCGGCGACGAAGGATCTCTTACTGTGATCAACGTCAGCAACCCGCTTAATCCAAGCATCGTAAGCTCCATCATTGACTCGAAGCTGGACGGTGCCGAGGGCTTGCCATCGCTGGAGACTACGCCCATGTGGCTGCGAACGAGTACCACGGCTTTGTCGCGGTTCACATCGCCGACAAAGCCAACTTGACTGTCGCGGGAAGTCTCCAAGACTATGATCTCTTCGGCCGTGCCACGGACGTGGCGATCGCCGGCGATTACGCGTTTGTGACTGCCTACGACGTGGACACCGTGACAGTGGTTGACATCAGCAACCCCCACAATCTGACGGTCGCCAGCCATGTCTTGG
The DNA here is from genome assembly GCA_905231915.1 of Symbiodinium necroappetens. Classification (NCBI taxonomy): domain Eukaryota; class Dinophyceae; order Suessiales; family Symbiodiniaceae; genus Symbiodinium; species Symbiodinium necroappetens. The sequence continues at coordinate 32,863 of CAJNJA010004781.1, forward strand.
AAGAAGACCTCCTCCATGGCGCGGAGAACATCGTGATCGTCGGGCACTTCGCTTATGTGACGGTCTATGCCGCAGACTCTCTGACCATCCTGGACATCACCGACCCGTACAACATGACTATAGCGGGCACCATCAGCGACTTGACAAAGCAAGAGGCCTTGCGGTTGTCGGGGACTACGCGTATGTGGCTTGCGACGGCGAGGACGGCTTTGCTGCGATCCACATCGCCGACCCGAGCAACTTCACCATCGTAGGCCTGGTGCTTGCTAAGCAGCTGAATGCAAGTTGCTTTGAGAGGGACATCTTGTACAGCTTTCCTTATTTGCATCTCTTTGCTAGGGTACACAAAGCTGAATTAAATAGAAACCCAGAGGCTTCGTCGCGGACTCAACCCTCCTTGAGGAGTCCCGGGCAGTTGCGGTTGATGGGAACTACGCGTTCGTGACATCAGAGAAGCATCACTCCGTGACGATGATCGACATCGGCGACCCAAGCAACCTCACCATCGCGGGCAATTGGCAGCACCCCGCATGGCACGATTCCCGCGGCATTGCGATCGCTGGTGCATATGCTTACGTGACCGGGTACGAATCCGACTCTTTCTTGGTGTTCAGCATTGGCACGGACCCGACCACGACCACTACCACGTTGCTTACGAACACCGTGACCGCCGTGACTGTGACGACCGCCGTCACCGCGAGTGCCACCACCACTGCCACTGCCACAGAAACTGTGACAATGACAGGTACCGTGGCAAGGTCCATGACCACGACCATTGCCACAGAAACTGTGACAATGACAGGTACCATGACCACGACGGTGACGAGTCCGGTCACGGAAGAATTCGACATAAGCCATGCTTTGCACTGGAAGGCTTCAGCTTTTGTCTCCATTCTTCTCGCCTTGCAGTGCTACCTTTACAAGTTGGCATCGAGTTGCAGGCCAGAACTGTACCAGTACCTGCCCAAGCTGAGCGACAGGGTGTTCGGAGGGGGGTGTGCTTACTAGCAGTCGACTGGACTCTAGACTAGGCATGGCACGGCCGTGAGATGTGTTGATGCCGCTTCGCTTGAAATGGGCAGCGCCTTTCATTTTGCAGATGTCCATTTTTCAGGTTGATGCCGAGTTACAGCTTTGCCAAGTAAGCTGTCTGCGCGGCAAGGGCCTGCCTATTTTTTTCAGCATGCGAAACATGCGCCCATGGCGACTATGCCTAAGGCCTATGTTTAAGCCTGTGTTGTAAGACACCGCGGTCGCAAGCGCCGAAGCGTCCGCTTGGCGCAAACCTCTAAGCGCATGGAGCAATAAAGGCTGCTGTGCTCGCTGTGGCTTGCGATGCCGGAGCCTAAAGAAAGGGAAAGGCTGTCGAGATGCTTGCAGGGTGCTGAGCATACACCGCATTTACAGCATTGTACAAGATGGCAGATGGCTATTCGTGGTATTTAGTTCAACTCTTCCATCAGCGCTCGTCAAGTGGGTTATTGCGATCCTCACGACTCCTGCGGACAGCATGGGCCAGAACACATTATTTCCCGGGATGCTCGGAACATGTCGGCTCCGTTCGATGGAGCTGTGTTCATTTTCGCAACCCCTTGTTAGACACAGCAGTGCGATCAGCGATAAGAGTTCTACTTCTGACAATGCAGGCTGAGGCGCAGCGGAGTGGGGCCCTACTGCCACATTGATTGTTCGTTTCACTTTCATGTGCAGCAGCTGTGGCAGCCGACAGGTGGAGCGAAATCCTACCAGAGAAACGACAACCAAGCGGCCAGCTCCAGGTTTGGTTGCTGTACACGTCAGCAATGCTGTGATTGTTACTTCCTGTGCAGCACCAAATGACAAATAGGTCCAAAAACGCCTTCTGCATGCCCTCCAAAGTCTTTCGCTGATTCCTTGCGAGGCGTTGCATCGCAGGCGCCAAAACTTGCTGCCAAGAAGCAGGCCTGCCAAGCCATCTTTGGTCTTTGTTCAATTTTTCCTCCCGAGCTCCTGGCTCAGGAGGCCGACTTTTTCAATGAGTTGGGTATGGAGCCAGAGTATAGAGCACCAAGGACTCGAAGAAATAATCTTCCCTCGTTCCGTGTTGCGCAGACTTTCGCAAAGAGCAGCTAAGTGGATGTTTTCCCGGAGGATTCTTGAAAAGGAGCACGGGCCAGGCCCGAAAGGCTCCTCTGTGAGCTCCTTGCTGGATGAGACCGCTGAGGCACCTAGTGACTACAGTGGCATTCCTGGCTTTTCCCTCCATCTCTTGCTTTTGGAGGTCTCTTCCGCAGCTTGGGGCGATGACTTGGAGCTTTGAAAGCCTCAGGGCCGAGTGCTGCGAGTCCGATCGGACCCCCGAAGGATGCGACCAAAATCTCCGGCGGCAAGTCTGGAGTAAAAGTGCAGATGTCTCGATAGTTTCAGTTGTTCGCGGTTGTGGTAAAGTTTTGAAGCCGGCCATGTTTCAAGAGTTCGTGCTCTGTCAGAAGGTCAGACCTTCACTACAAATAAGTGGCTGAACGTATCAGTAGGCCGTGGGTAGGCAGTGCTGAGGTTGCGGGCGCGAGCACGAGCCCAGAAAGCAGCAAACTACAGTGTCTACAGCTGATCTGACGCCGTACTCACTTCCAAAGTTGATCCTGTCTCTCGGTTCACGTGTCCCGAAGTGGGTAAAACTTTCCAGTAGCAGGTGTGCCAGTAACATTTTGTCAGTCCTGACCAAACTGCAGGCTGATATCTTCACGGAAACAGATGGGTTGGGCAGGGTCAGGCCGTTCGATCTACATTTTCCTGCGCATGCTTTGACTCCACTTTCCGAGCTAGAGCCTTAGCAGCTTCCTCGGGCAACGTGTCACAGGTTCCGAATCAGCGTTTCGTAGTTTCTGAATCAGCATATCCTTTTGAGACTAGATCGCTATCCGTGCGTGTGTTGTTTCTGTGCCCGCGTCAGTTTCCAAATCAGGGTTTTCAAATTCAGGCGGAACCGACGGCTAAAGTCTAAAGCTGTTGGCACCACAGTCCAATAAGTCAACTGAGGGGCCACTTGTGGTAAGTAGCAGCGAACTTCGATCCCTGCCCGTGCAAACATGCCCGCTGCCGGAAGCTTGTTGGACCTCAGCCAATCTGAAGCTTTCTCCGTGGCAGCTTCAAACTTTCAGCAGGTACTGCTGAACACAACAGTTTGTATGCAGCTGGCGGGTATTATAGTCATGTGTTGCAGTTGAGCTGAATTTGATGGGCTGTAGCCATGCATGGATCACTAACTGCTAACAGTTGTGAGGCTCTGAACGATCTCCACTACAAAGTACAAAGCTTAGACTTTCCTCCATCTTCATTCTAGGTATCTTGCCTTAGTAATGCACGAAGCTTGCGCCCGCTATGAGCTGGATGTGGGTGTCGAAGACACTCGCAGCTGAGCACTTACCGCAGTTTTCTTCATCGTCCTCCCCATTGGGTACCATGTATGTTTCTCAGGCCCTGCTGCTGGCATGGTCGCCATGTGCGGTCGGAGGGACCTGTCCACTATCAGGACTCGAATCAGATTCCACAGAATCTGTTTGCACTGATTTTTTTCTTGAGTGCAGAGGTTCCCGTGCATCTCCAGCAAACATCTTGCCACCAAATGTCTGGGCCAAATTAGCAAAGGCTTTTCCTTTGAAGCTGCGGCTTGCAAAAGACAGGCAGAGCCAGAAAGTGGTTCGGTGCTGATGTTGTACAAGGCAAGCCGTCGCATTCTTGCAAAGCAGAAGCAGGGATGCCTTCTTGGTCGTAAGGGCTGGAACGTCAGCAACCTCTCCATCGAGCGCATCGAGGATCCGGCACTCTTCAAAGACCGTGACAGGAGTCGATCATTTTGACTCAGTAGGAGACAGAGGAGACTTCCGGCTACCTGAGCCTGGTCTTTGACGGGCCGGAGGGCGGTGGTTCATTGCAGGCGGTTCCAGCGACAGCACTCATGAGTCATGAGGCGTTGTGCATCTGGGTGTTCTCAGAGGCTGGCGAGAGCTTTTCAGATATGGACGAGACGGCTGCTCAGACGACAGCCCAAGCAGTACTCTTGTCAGAAACCTCTGCTTCAATGCCGCTTGCGTCCGGGATGCGGCTGGCCTTAGCAAGCATGGCAAGCGACAAGCTCAAATTCTATCGTTCCGTTCTAATTCTGCAGATCCATGGAGCCTCCTGACCCCTGATGGAGGACATGAGGAACATGAGGACATACGTAGAATGCACACCCTCTACAGCGATGCTTCCTTGCACTGTTTCGCTTCGCTCTTGCACGCGGGTTTGGTGTGGATGTGGTGAATTCTGGGGCCCCGAGATCTCTCAGGCCGACTTCCGGCATTTATATTGGGCACCGTTCCAGAAACAGTTACATCCCCTCGAGACTTCCCATCTTGACAAATGAGTGCCAATACTCTGAGATACGTACTGCGTCGGATTCGCATCTCCATGCCGAGCGAGCCACGCACCAAGAGGTCTGCTTGAATGGTTGATGGTTGAGCTGGAAGGCTTGCACAGTAAGCACAACTCTGTCTATTGTCAAGGCCTTTTCCGTTTGCATTTGGCAAGGCACACGTTGCTGAACCGACGTTTGCCTTTAGAGGCAGGCGGAGCGGCGGAGCGAGCCTGTTTGGGTTCGACTCATGGCTTGCCGGGCTGAGCTTCTGGCAGAGGTGCAGCTCTGGCATGAGCCAGCAGTTCATCGGGACATCAGCCGGCTCATCACAGCCCGAGCGAAGGCTGTTGCCAGTTGCATGCACCTATTTCGGCCCGATCATGGTCACTTCTGTCCGGCAGCTGTGGGCATTGCTGTCGTCACCGTGGCCACGTTAGTTGCTGCAACTGCCTTGAGTTGAGGCTCCTAGCATCTCCTAGCCACGTCCCGAGGCTCACCCACGCTTTACCGAAATCGCAAAACCCAAAGTTCTTGTCAGAGTATGCTGCTGTGTGAGGTCGGCACTGGAGTAGGTGATTCTTCGAAGTCGCTACATACCCCTTTCGACGATCCTGAAGGATCGTTGAGGATCGTGCATGTAGGCTCTTGGACCGTTTGCCACCTGACGCCGCTGCGCGCGCGTGTCAATGCCTAGAAACGCACGATCCAGAAACGAATCTGCCTTATCATGCTAAGGTAAAACGATTGAATCGCTGATCAAACTCAATCGGTAACTACCACGGACTGAATCGGGAACCACAGTTGAGTCACAGCATCAAAAGTGTTGAATCGGCAACTGACCCTGAATCGTGAGACAAGAACGCTGAATTGGAGAAAAAGAGTGCTGCATCGGTGACTACGCAAGCCGAATCACGAATCACATCCATTGGTTCAGGGTAGACCCTGAGAAATCGGTTCACGAAAAGTGTCTAGACCCTGAAGCGTGGCTTGTGGCAGACACTGGTTGTGGCTACCGATGCTCTACGCTGCCTCACCTAAGCGACGGCGGCATCTAGGTCTAGGTGCTGCATGCATGCTTTTACTCACTCGCACTTCGCTGAGCCTATCTCACAATTGCATGTGTTGACCTGCCCGCACGACAAATGAAAGTCAAGGGGCTTCCGCAAGGGCGATTGACCCCCAACCCAACAAGAGACTGGCTTCCAAATTTCAGCAGACTTAGTTCTTTCCCTCTTGCCTCCTGGCCCACCACATGAAATGATCTGGCCCTCTGGCGGCTCTTTTTCTGTGCTCCGGAGGTCTTGCGGGACCTCCGCAGTACGTAGTGCTGGTGGATGCTCGAGTCCCGTCTCGCCGTCCCCTCAGCCCCCCTCCGCCGGCCCATGCCGCCAACACTGAACTGCAGAACTGCAACTGTGTTTCCTCTCTGTCCGCTTCGTTCCCACGAGGACTCCGATCTGATGCTTGCAGGCTTGGAGAGCAGATTCTGGCATTGCTGAGCAATAGCAGATCCCCTCCATCTGCACGCTGCATTGAAGACACTTCAACACAAGCGTGACGACAAGATGCGAAGGGGGGCGAGGAGGAGTGGAAGCAGCTCCCAGCCTAGCTCAATTCGAAACGTTCCCCACATACCATACAGCTACATTCGATGCAGGAGCATGTTGAAATGCTCATGATGCGAAGTAGATGGCATGAGCCAAGTCAGAGGGTTGACACAGTCTTTTTTGGAAGCGCAAGCTCGAAACTCGGTCTGTTGCAGGTGCAGCAGATGTTGCGAAGGTTCCCTCTTTTCCTCCTTTTGTTGTTTCCGATCGCGTCCGACGTGCGTTTCGCTCTCTGATTGTCAGGTTCCACGGCCTCATACGTGACTGGCAATTTCAACTCAAGCGGCAAGAGGAATCGGCAGGGCCCGTGGCTCGTCTGGCGAATCTCAAGTCGCCAGGATCCATCTGCAACGAATGCTTCCTTTCCGAACTTGCAGACCGAAAGAGACTGGGCGAAGGGCTCTGCCAGGCTGTGAAGGTCGCATGACTCTGGCTGTCTCCCATGCTGAGGCCGAAGCTGTGCGACGTGACAGCATTCAGGAGACAGCTCTGAAGTTTGGGATTTGCGACTTCAGTCGATCGGCCACGGGGAGCATCACCAGGATGGGGAGGCGTTAATGGAGCATGCTAGCCAGCTGCGGCGTCAGCTCGCATCTCAGACGCAGGCTCGCACATGAACCCGTTATGCAATCCTGATATCCCAGGATCGCCAAGATTGATGAAGAGGTCGAGGTGCTGAACGAAAGGCACCCTGCTAGCTCAGACCAATTTGGTTTGTCAGCCATTCAGCGACAGGCTGCAACGGCCACAATCGGCGCGCATGGTCGCACTCTCGCTTCTGTATGCTGCGCCGCATGATGCGGCAAAGCCGACGAGCTTCTTCGCAGGTATGCTTTCCATTACAGCATTCAGCGGATTTAGCGGCTCATCGGCCAGGTGTTTGCCGCTTCGGGCCACTTCCTACGTTGGCTGACCTTGGCCATCAAGCGCAACGAGGCCTGGTCCTGATGGAGCACGTGGCTACCTTTGAGCTCAGCTGCAGGAACGACCACAGCCAGCAAAGCGAAACAAGGCAGTGGAGCCTTAAAGTGATATGCTTGTACTGCAGCAACGCGAATCTACGTTCAATCGTGGCAGAAGAGGCTTGGAGAGTCACGCAGCAGAGAAGAAAATTGTTTGCATGCGTTTGATGCGATGTGCGGTCGAACTGTGCCGAGTCTTCGTCAAGTTTCGTTCCAAAGGGCAGGAGACGTCAGCACCTGCCAGTTTCGCCAAAATATTTGGGATCATACTTCATGTTTGGAGGGAGGGTGGGAGCGAGGGTGGGAGCGAGGGAGGGAGGGAGGGAGGGAGAGCAATAATCGCCTTTTTAGCAGGCAAGCACGCAGCACGGATGAAGAAATTGTCACACGATCTCTGACGTCTGAAACTGAAGTGCCGTCCCACTGTATCGCGAGGGACAGGAATCTTCGGTACAAGCGCGCTCATGATGACATGACAAGAAGATCCTACGCAATCCTAAGCATGTCGTCGTTGAATTTGTTGCGACCGAGGCATTGCAAGCTGAAGTTCAGCAGCTTCAGCAGCGCCTTCACGAAATGCCTCTCGTCTTGACGGCTTTTGTAGCAAGCTGAAGAAATCTCCCAAACACATGACATCCATCAGCTTTTTGAGGCAAGCGGAACAGAAGGACAAATTGGATGGCACGCTCCGAAGTGCGGTGTCTGTGCTGGATCTCTCCCTCTCTCTCTCTCTCTCTAGCGGTCTCTGTGACTCTGACATTTTCTGTCTCTCTCTTCCTTTGACTACCCCTGACCCTGTCTCTTTGCTCGATCTAACCCTCTGGCAGACCACTTTGGGCACTCATTTAGTCTGTCGGTACCAGCAATCTGTGAAAGGCATGAATCTGTCGGGGCTCCACTAAACAGCAGATGGTCCCACCAGCCATTGTGTGCGTGGGTACCGCAGTTTCAGGCCGAGGGGAGGAGCGACAGCTGCAGACCAGCCTTTCTGCCGCACACCATTGACGGCTGATTTGCTTTGACCTGGATGGCTGTAAGCGCACGTGAGATGTGAGGTCATGATGCTCAAACTCTCCAGGATCAACATCTTGAGGCAAGATTTTGCCGTGTCTCTACATGTGCCTTCTCCGTTACGCGTGTGTGCGTGTGCACGAGCCCGCGATAGAAGATGAGTGGGACTAATCTCTGCAGGTTAATCTGTGTCATTCCATCGAGATCACTGCAGTAGGATGACATGTGCCCACAATGAGATTCATCGGGATCATGGCCACCTGTGAGGTCAGGGGCCCAAACACTACAGGTTATTCACGTCATCCTGTGCTTGTGTTAGGAAGAGGTCACAGTGCTGCATGTTGCAGTTAGGTGTAGGTACGCGATCAAGGTCTTCGATGCAATTGCGGGCGCTGCCTCTGCATTTGTTGCGTTTTTGTTTGTGGGTCTCGGTTGCCGGGTCTCCTAAGGTTTCTTCTCCTGTTCCAGCACAGCCTGTGATCGGAACAACCGATTGCTCGAGTCCGTTCTCACGTTTTGGTCTTCCAACAGGATGCTGTACGACTCATGAAGGGGACCGGCATCACCTTTCCTCCCTGTGCAATTCTTCTTTCCCTACGTCAAGTTTCGCAGCGTTTCCGCAACCAGCCCACAGCCGATCCAGCACCTCCAAGGAGCAGTTGCGAAGACGCCTCAGTAAGTGCAGGCGCCGGGACAAGGCCCGCGCACGCAGCAACACAAAAGAACCCTTGCGTGTGGAAGCAGGCGAGCCCCTGAGCGCAGCAGGGAAAAGGTACGAATGCACGGTCGGCGTTGGAACCCATACGAAGGTTAGGGCCAGCTTCCAACAGAAGACGGCAACGAAGGCGCAGCCCTAGCCTGCCCAGAGATTGTCATGGATCGCTGCGCAGCAGGAGTCGTGGGGCTCCCGTCGTGCACCACAGCATCAGGCCCGGCACTTTGCGGCCAGGTTTTTCATCAGGCCAATTGCGCCCGAGTGTGCGGCCCCCGCCCGGCCTGCATACCGGCTTGCGGCCTGAGCCTCCTACAGCCTCACTCGCAGATCGGCAGAAACAGCAATTCCGCCTTCTCGTTGAGCGCGAGTATCATCAGGAGGGGAAGCGTTCCCGGCAGAAAGCCGCCAATGCTGTCAACACTCCAGACGGCAGACTTGAGACGGCACGAGATGGTGCACCCATTGGCTGTGAATAGAGTCCTTTGGTGGGGGACAGTCGGACGTGTTGTCCACGTTTACACCTTTCGCAATGGCACCGATGTTCCAGCATCCACCTTGATCCTTCGTGAACAGCTCATCCGGCCAACGGCGCCGAGATCAGGTACTGGGAGGAGGCGGACTTGCTTCCCATCTGCATTTACGGGCAGGCCGCCGTCGGAGAGCTTGACCTCACCATTGCCCAACAAACATGTGACCGCGCCAGCAAAGGGCTTCGGGGCATCTTCATTCTGGCGCAGATTCGCCTTGTTTCCAACCACATCAAGTTGTAGTGATCGAAAAAGCCCGCCTTCGACACCGCCGTGGTGTCCGGCCATGCGCAAATTAAAGGCATTGTTGTGCCTTTGCCCATGTGATCATCTTGGCAGTCCTTTACGCGGGTCAAACTGTGCCTGTCTGGTCCTATGCACGTGCAAACACGTGTCCAACCGGCAACCAAATGCACACCCGGTACTGTGCCTGGGTGGCGGCCTTTTGCCAACAATCAGCATGCACCATACCCTGCAACTCCGGTCAACCCTGGGACCAAATCCGCCGAGGCCCGCGGCTATTCCTGATGGTATTTCAGACAGCGCTTACCTTGAGGTTGGAACCTTGAGGTTGGAACTCGTACTGGCTCCAGTGGATTCCTCACGGAAAAGAGCCTACATGAGCCTACTTTGTTGTGACTAAGAACAAGTCCGAACTCGTTCAGTGCGCGGAACTGTTGTCACAGGGTCACAATCAAGGCATCGACGTCGATGCCGCTGCCACCCACCTTGCAGTTCAAACCCAAGCCTTGCAGGCCAAAAGCATTGCCTACAGCTTTGGCCAACGATTGATTGCCGAACATCAAAAGATGGTTCCTGCTTACAACAGCAACCTGGTGAACTGCAGCACTCCACCAAACTTTTTGGGTTTGGGTTGCAGTACCTGTTTCCAGCGCGGTGCCCAACGACATGCTCCGTGGACGTGAGCAAGCATTGAGTCGAACGTTGCAGCTTCCTTTGAATATTAGTTGTTTCCACTATTCCGTATGCTTGGCCCTCAAGGGCCGATGCGGAGTCCGAGATGTTGCTCGAAGGTCTTAGTATTGGTCTGACGCCTGCTGTCTATAGAGATAGCCGGACGAAAGGTCTGATCAGGGCTTCGCCGGACATCGACAGATGTGCGCGACTGGGAAGGAAGGAAAGAAGGAAGGGATGACTGCGGATCGGTGAGACGTGGGTAGTCAACGCCTTGCGCCAGGGGACAGGGTCAGTCCCAGCTTGTCGGATACCTCCCTATCGCCCGCTTGTGTAACGTCATGGGCTGCTCCCAAGACGAGTTGCAAGCCGCGGTCCGCCTGGACGCGTGCCATCATCGATGATCGCCGTGCCAATGTAGGCCTGCTCCGTGCCTTTCAACGAATCGTGGACCCAAGCGGGTCGTGCTCTGATCGCGCCCACTGCACCCACATCTGGCACGGTACAGTTGTCCATCTGACGGACAGTGTCGTCGCTGATGGACTGAGGCCGAGGGGCGGACCGGGAGGTCGCCTCGCAAACCGCTTTGTAGGCGACTGTCCGGCCCAGTGGGATTGCCGTGTTTTGGATTATGCAGGTCAACGCGCAGTTGGCCTACAACAACGGGGCTTGTTTCTTCACAGATGCCAAGGGAGCCCTGTTAACAGAGTTCGTGCGCCGTCAGTTGATCTTCTGCGTGCTCGTGGTGGACTCCATGCGTGTGCTCGGAGACGCTCCCCGGCCTGGAGCTAGTCCTGCTGCGAAGCCTTTCCGCACAGGCTGTGGAAGCACAGGGACCGAGCTCAGGTCGCCAGCACGGCAAAGGTTCCAGCACGGACCCGCCTGCCCCCATCGGACCCCTCCTCGGTCGCGGGCTGCAACGGACGAGGACGACGACGGCAGTGACATGCCAGACACCGAGATGTGCAGGCCCGAGGCTCTGAAGCCTTGGACCTAACCCGGCTCAGAAGAAGGCCAAGGACCTTCTCAACGACGCGGACGCTTACTTGAGCGAGCAGGCGGCCGAAGTCGGCGCCACCTCAGAAGCGCCCGAGTTGGAGTCCAACAAGGCGGGCAAACGCCCGTCTCCTCAGTCAGATAGAGCTCCTGCGCCCGGGGCAGGAACAAGGTCCGGCCGGCGGAGTTTGCCGAAGTGTCGCCGTGGCCGCATTGCAGTGGTTTTGGCACCAGGCGGCTTCCAATGGCGCCGTGCTGCCCGACTGGCGGGTCCCGGTGGCGATTGCGTTTGAGACTCACCGCCAAGACTTCCGCGGCGACCTGTTCAAGCTCACCAGGGACGGTGAGTGGGCGGAGCTTACTGTGCTCGCCAAGGCTCGCTTCGAACAGACGAACCAGGGCATCGTGCTTCCCTTGCTACAGGAAGGCGACCCTCTTCAGTTGCGAGACGGCAAGAAGGTAGTCTACGACGTGGCGGCAGCAACCATTTTGACTGCGCGAGCCAGTAAGCAAGCCAGGGCGGCCAATGCAGGCACCGGGGCTGCGGCCAGTGACGACCTGAAATGGTCGACGACGTGGACGTGAACGAACGCACGCACAGCCAAGCACCGGTCACGCCGCCCTGGCGGCCATTGCGGGCGTAAGCTCGCGGCAGTGCTGAGCCACCGTCAGCGGAGACAACCAGCCAAGGCTCTTTGACAGCGCCAGCTTTATCAGTGGGGGACGTGTGTCAATCGCGCTCTGCCGCGACGGAGTGCATGTATAGGCCGGCTGGCGGCCCGCAAGGCGCCCAATCCTCTGGAAGTAGTGCGACAGGCGTCAGCATATTATCCCGTGAACGGTACCCCAGGAGTGGAGAGACACGTGGGACACGGATGCTCTGGAGGAGTACGAGAAGGGCGTCAAAGACCAGCAGGTCATGTCGATGAGTCCGTGGCCCCGGCCTTTGAGGCGCGCCACCGGCAGCCAGAGGCAGTGAGCCCGCGCTCTGGATCGCATAGCACGAGGCCATTCGATTCTCGGTGTCCTACCTGGAAGACGTCAAACTTGTTCCCGTTGCAAAGACTCACGCACTCGAGAGCGGTGGAGTCAAAGCGCCAAAGCGAGTGAGGGATGTGCGTTGCTCAGGGAGTTGAACAGTTGAGATCGGAACCAGAGTAATACGTGTACATCAACATCATTGGTTACATCAAGAAGCTCACGGTGTGGGGAGCATAACCGATGCCAAGCCCACACGCAATTATTGCTGCTACTGCATTTGCTGCTATTACTGTTACTACCCTACCTCACTACCTCTTCTTCTTCTACTACTACTACTACTACGACTACTACTACTACTACTACTACTACTACAACTTCTACTACTTCTTCTACTACGACGACCACCACTACCACT